>JAVJIF010011828.1:0-161534 GCA_038442645.1 Agave tequilana | reverse complement strand
AATTGAGACATCGACAAGTACAATATTCGAAACTGAAATTAATATGTACTGTGCTACCAGTTTGTAACACCTGTGCCATAAGACCTAATTATCGAGGCGCTTTAATCAGGTGGATGTATCTCGTGCATACCCAAATCACGACCTTAAGCAATCCGCTGGCTGCTGAGACCCAGGGCCTTCTGCTAGAGGGGAGCATGAAACGAAAAATGAGAGCTCATGGAGTTATAAAATGGGTAGCCAGCACTACCATTCCCCTGCAGTGAGATAATTATGGATCCAGTATGCCCACTCGATAAGATCTAGTCAATCGTTCAATCTCCCCATCCTTAAGTGATTTCACTACAATGTGACTATGGGAACACGATCTAACAGGAATATTGACAAAAACATAGGAAGCACTCTCCAAATGTTAGGTACTCCAGTCGTGTGGGTGTGTGTGTATGTATCAAGCAAATAACTGAAATAAATAACAGGATCATCAATGTAACATATAACGAGGATAATAACAGGAGTATTCAAGTAACATGTAACGAGAGTAATATAGAAACGGGTGGGATCGGATCTTTAACAGGTTGGATTTGTTTTAACGAAAACCCGAATGGGTTTTGTACCTTTAATAGCAGTAGCACAAGGTATTGCTGTTCCTCACCACCGCATGACCGCAGCAGCCCACTTGGCCAGCTCTGCCAGGCGCTGCCTCTGGCACACTCTGGTGCTGCTCCGTTAGCTGGATCCCATGACAGAGGGGAAATAGAGAGATAGGGAGAGCAAGGGTGAAAAAAAAAGAAGGGGGAGGAGTTGTTACCACTCCCCCCCCTCAGCTATCGACAGTGGCAGCCTGCCTGCCCACAGGTGCCCACCTAGCTTGCCGGCCGACCAAAACCCCATAGAGAGAGCAAAGAGAGAGATTGTTTTGTGAGCGAGAGTGAGGCTGAGAGAGAGGTTTCATCCTCCTCCTCTCCTCTATTTTAATATATCCCACCATACCCTCTGATCTACATCCCATACCTCATAATGCATACATCTCTTTATTTTTTTTTAATTTTATGTTTCTTTCTTCTTTCTCTCTCAATTAAGTAAACTATAAATTAAATTAGAATTTAAATATGAATATTTCAAGTTTTTCATGAAATATACGTTCAAGTTTTTCATGAAATATATATTCGTATTTTTTCATACTCCGCCACTCAAATAATTTGATAAGTAATTTCAAAAGGACCCTGTATATACAGATCTCCAACTCTCATTAGATTGAAATTTAATTACATATACACACTTATATAATTGTACCATCATATATATAAATATGTATATATATACATGTCAGTATTTCTCTGAATAATTGATCTTGTATAATTTATCAAAATTTGATTCTACTTCAGTTTTTTTTTCCCAAATGAATTACCAAAGGTCTTTTCACCCAGAAATAATTAATTTTAAAAAAATGAAAAAAAAACCTCATAACCCAATATTAACATATTAAACTAGAGTTTAATAATTTGGGTGTTATAGAGACAATTATGGCCAAAGATGCTCATATGGCGCTGCTTGGAGGAAGGCCATCAATTATAGAGCAGATGGCTCTCATGCCATGGGGGTCTTATGTTGTTGATCATGATAACAATGTGGAAGCTGTGAAGAGCTGGGGGGAAGTGGTCAATACCAATATGGATATTGGAAATAGAGAGGTGGTGATGCAGCCACTTATTTTACTCCTCTTTACTCCAGAAATATGGATGGTCTGGAGATTATTCACATAGATTGAGAATTTCATATAAACTTTTATGCTCTAGTATTGTTTAGGTCTTTTGATGTTGCTCTTTAGTTTTGAAGTCACTCTTTTGCTATGTTAAAAATACTGGTTGTAAAATGTTTGTACAGATTTTTTTTCATTAAACAATAAAATCGAGTTGGGGGTCTCATTCTGAGTCTCCCATCTTTTTCGTTAAAACAAAAAAGATCAATTTATTTTGGGAAAGATATTCTGCTCATTTTTCGAATCCTCTTTTTTGACTTTTTCGAAAAAGAAACAAAAGACAGTTGTATCAAAAAGAGTTCTTCAAAGATATTGTTTCTTTTAAATTGCGGACCCATATTATTATAATATTTTAAACCCTTGGATGGTGATCTTGGGGCTAGAGAAGGAGATTTGACTTGGCTTTCAAACTAAATGAGCAAGATTTATTTTAAGATTTAGTGGGAAAAAATTTACAGGATAATTAGTTTTTTTTTTTTTTCTCCCATACAATTGTAGCGACAAATTCTATGCTGTTGGAGGAGAGAGTATAGTAGAGGAGTTGATGTTATGCCAGGGGCTGTTGAAGATTGCCAAGGAGTCTACGACGAAAGGCAAAGGGACAGCGGGCAGGAAATTAGAAGCAGCAGCTGAAGACAGGCGAGTCGGTCGACCGGTCCGGTCGACCGACGTGCACAGCATGCACAGGAATTGAGCGGTCGACCGGCCCGGTCGACCGAAGTGCTCTGACTGCAGGAACCCAATTCTCGGGTTTTCTGGGTCGACCGGCTGGTCGACCGGAATACAGGGTCTGTGCTCTCGGGTTTCTTGGGTCGACCGTCACGGTCGACCGGTATAAGGAAGTCGGTCGACCGGCCCGGTCGACCGACAGTCGGGTTCTGGATTAAATCTGCTGATCCGTTGTATGAGGTATTTAAGCCTAATATTGTTCTAGGGTTACATACTCTGCGAAAAAGCATTAGCCCTAAGTTCTCTTACATTCAAAGAGACTTAGAGCCATTGTAATCATCTTCCTAATACAAACCTCTCCATTGATTGCCCCGAGGACGTAGGCACGTTGGCCGAACCTCGTTAAATCTCGTCTTTTGCGATTGTGTGTTCTTCGTGTGGTTGTTTTTTTTTTTTTGGTTTGTTCTTGTGCTGGAGATCTTGGAATTCTCTGTTGGTTCGTTGTTGTGATTGGATTGCGCGCACAACAAGTGGTATCAGAGCATCCAGGCTACGCTTGGGATTCTGAGGATTCGAAGGGCTCCAGATCTGATCAGGTGGAGATCGTGTGTCGATCTCAGGTCAGAGGTATTGGTGTTTGAGGAGATCGTGTGTCGATCTCAGGAGGACGCAAGGAGGGCTCGTTGAATCTGTGTTTGGAGTAGATCCGGTGAGAAACTCGATCTAGGTTTCAAGAGGCAGGTAAAAATCCCATTTTTATCTGAGTAGAGATTTATTCCAATTTAGTTATTCTTCTGCATAAATAGAGAATCAAAAGAAGACCTCAATGGCAGAAGAAACTGCATCTGTTAAGACAATGAACAATCACCCAAGGATTGAAGTTGTTAAGTTTAATGGAACTAACAATTTTGGTATGTGGAGATGTGAGGTTATGGATGCACTGAATGCATCAAACCTCGAGGACACTCTCCTATTGGAGAGGAAGAAGAACACTACCACTGATGAAGAATGGGCGAAGATGAACAGATCGGCATGTGGCTTGATACGTTCATGCTTGTCATAAGACATAAAATACCTTGTGCAACATGAGACGTCAGCGAAGAAACTGTGGCAAACCCTTGAAAAGAAGTACCTGAAGAAGAGTGTAGAGTCTAGGTTGCAGCTTAAGAGTAAGCTGTATCAGTTCAGGATGCAGAAGGGGAGCACAGTCAATGAGCACATCAACCGATATACAAAGCTTCTTACAGATCTGCTGAATTTGGATGTCAAGCTAGAAGAGGAAGATAAGGCGGTTATCTTTCTGAATTCACTACCTGCAGAGGAGTACGAGACATTCACACTGACCTTCATTAATGGAAGGCAGAGCTTGGATTATGATGAGGTGTCATCTTCATTGATTAGTTATGAAACAAGAAAGAATGAAAGATATCCCTCTCAGACAAGTTCATCAGCAGAGGCATTGGAAGTAAGAGGTAGAGGTTCATCAAGGAAGGGAAAGGAGATTAGGGGAAGATCAAAGTCCAGGCCGGGCTTCAGGGATCTCAAGAAAAATCAGTGCGCATTCTGCAAAGAGATTGGGCACTGGAAAGTAGACTGTCCAAATTCAAGGGAAAGAAGAAAGAGTCAAAATCTGAAGCAAATCTCGCAAAACTGGTAAAAACTGCAAGCAGCAAATCACAGGCAGATGGATCAGATTCGGATTCTTCAGTGTTCTCGTTTTCAGTCACCACTCCTGTCATTGGTTACTCGGGGGAGAACGAGTGGATCTTGGACACAGGTGCAACATATCATGTATGCCCTAATCGAGACTGGTTTACCAGTTTTGAGAAGTTGGAGGGGTGCTCGGTCATCATGAGCAACGATCACCCATGCATCATGGAGGGTGTTGGCACTATTCCAATTAGGATGTTTGATGGGATGGTGAGGGAACTGAAAGAAGTGAGATATGTTCCTCAGCTAAAGAGGAACTTGATCTCTGTAGGAGTTTTGGAATCACTGGGGCTCGGAGTGTCAATTAAGGATGGAGTTCTTAAAATGACAAAGGGCTCGATGGTGGTGTTGAAGGCCGATCGTCGTAACAACTTGTATTACTTGAAGGGTAGTACAGTGACAGGGCAGGTGGCAGCTTCAACCAGTCAGAAGGAAGATTCAACCCGGCTGTGGCACATGAGGCTGGGACATGCAGGGGAGAAATCAATGCAAACTCTTGTGAAGAAAGGGTTGCTGAAGGGTGCTGAGACCTGCAAGCTGGATCTATGTGAACATTGCATCATCGGCAAGAAGACCAAGGTGAAGTTTGACACAGCTTCGCACTGCACGGAGGGTATTCTTGACTATGTTCACACGGATGTATGGGGACCTACCAAGACTGCATCGATTGGAGGTAACCACTATTTTGTGTCGTTCATTGATGACTACTCTAGGCGCTGTTGGGTGTACACTATGCGACACAAAGGTGAAGTCCTAGAGCTGTTTGTGAAGTGGAAGGCTAATCTGGAGAGAAGCACAGGAAGGAAGATCAAGGTTCTCCGTTCTGACAATGGAGGGGAGTACCAATCCGATCCGTTCCTACAGCTATGCCTTGATGAGGGCATCGAGAGACACTTCACAGTACCGGAGAATCCGCAACAGAATGGGGTGGCTGAGAGGATGAACCGAACTTTGCTAGAAAAGGTTCGGTGTATGTTATCCAATGCAGGACTGCCAAAGAAGTTCTGGGCTGAAGCTTTGGGGTATGCATGTCACCTTGTGAACAGGTTGCCGTCATCTGCAATAGGGGGGAAGACTCCTCTTGAAGTTTGGTCAGGAAGAACTGCTCAGGATTATGATTTGCTACGGTTTTCGGATGTCCAGCCTACTACCACGTCAGAGAAGACAAGTTGGACCCAAGGCAAAGAAAGGGGTGTTCGTTGGCTTCAAGCGAGGAACCAAGGGGTTCAAGATTTGGGACCAAAAGGACAACAAATTCATAATCAGCAGGGATGTCACATTCGATGAAGCTTCACTGATGAAGCCTACGGTCTCTAAGCAGGTGGCGACCAGCAAGATCAAGGAGCTATTGCAGCAGGTGGAGAGTGATGCAGATCCACCATCTCTAGAGGATTCAGTATCAGTGAGGATCATTCCTGAGGTGACACAGGGAGGTGATCAAGTTGCAGAAGAAGATGCTGAAGTTGTTGAAGAGGATCAGGAGCAGGTCATGGGTACTGTTCCAGATTCTACTGCAGTTGAAAGACCACGGAGGAATACTAGGAGACCGGGTTGGCTCACCACTGATATGGTCGTCGCATATGCACTTCCAGTTGTTGAAGAGGCTATTCTATCTACCTTCAGGGAAGCTGAGATCAGTTTGGAAGCAGAGATGTGGAAAGAGGCCATGAATGAAGAGATACAATTTCTTTATAAGAACAACACATGGGAACTTACCAAGTTGCCCAAGGGGAAGAAGGCCATAGGGTGCAAGTGGGTATTTGCAAAGAAGTAGGGATCTCTCCAAGAGGATGCAGTGCGCTACAAGGCAAGGCTGGTGGCTAAAGGCTACGCTCAGAGAGAAGGAATCGACTATAACGAGGTGTTCTCCCCAGTAGTTAAACACTCGTCTATTCGGATTCTATTGGCTTGGGTGGCGCAGAATGAGTTGGAACTTGATCAACTTGATGTGAAGACCGCTTTTCTCCACGGCGATCTTGAGGAGGAGATCTATATGACACAGCTCACAGGTTACAAAGCTGCAGGGAAGGAAGAGTTGGTATGCAAGCTACAGAAATCGCTGTACGGTTTGAAGCAGTCTCCTAGACAGTGGTACAAGCGATTTGATAGCTTCATCAAGAAGAAGAAGTACACACGGAGCCATTTCGACCCATGCGTGTACTACAACAAGTTACCATCAGGTGAATATATCTATCTACTTCTTTATGTAGATGATATGTTGATTGCTTCTAGGTCAAGATCTGCTATTGATTCTCTGAAGAAGAAGTTATCGTCAGAGTTCGAGATGAAGGACCTGGGGGAAGCAAGGAAAGTATTGGGCATGGAGATCACAAGAGACAGGAAAGCTGGCAGGATAAGTTTGACTCAGAAGGGCTATCTGGAGAAGGTACTGAAAATCACCTAGAGGGGGGGTGAATAGGTGATGATGCTAATTAAAGAGCAATTTAAAAATTATGATGCAAATGTAATGCAACAATCTCCCAAAACAAGACTAAGAGCCGAATTCCCTATTAAGGGCTCTGAACTCCTTCCTCCGGCTTCCTCGTAAAATGAGTTAGAGGTGCGCAATGCAACCTTGTTGTATGGGATAATGATTGACAATATGAATGAAAATGAATATGGCAATGACAATCTCAAGCAATAAGTAATGACAAGGAAAAGTAAACCAATCGCAAACACAAAGATATGTTATCGAGGTTCGAGCACCCAGCTCTACTCCCCGCCTTCCCCAGAAGGATTCTAGCTACTTCCACTATCACAAAGATCACAAATACAATGGAGTACCCAACTCCACAATCTCAAGTACAAGGAATTTCTGAGTAGTCAAAAGACCACAAACTCTCTCTTTCAATTGTCTCTTCCCTTACAAAAGGTCCTTAGAGAACAATGAGTAGGAATGAAGCTCTTGTGTGTAAAGAGAAAAGAAAATGAAATCAGAGAATTCTTGAAAACACTTCAGAAAATGAGAGAGAATTTCAGCACAAAAACCAAGAAACCAAGCTCTTTTGAATGCCTTAAACTTTTGAATTTTCTTGTAATAATTAGGTGAACCAATCTCTCCCCAAACACCCCTATTTATAGGAGAGGGCTAGGGTTAGAAGATAAAACATTTTTAAGTCTAATCAGATTGTATTAAACCCAAAACAAGTCATTTAAACTCACTTAAGTGAGAAAAAGACAAAAATAAACAGCTCAGAAAAAAATGCCCGTTACTGTTCAAACGGCTCTGTCGGTCGACCGGTCGGTCGACCGCAAGTTCAAAAATGTGACCGTTGCAGGCCATCGGTCGACCGCCCGGTCGACCCAATCTAACCGAGAGCAAAGTTGCTTACAGTCGGTCGACCGATCGTCGACCGATACAACGTGCACACAGATACGTGCACAGCCAGAGCCACGGTCGACTGGGACGGTCGACCGGCCAAACCTGTCATAGGTCCGGTCGACCGTTCGGTCGACTGGCTCAGGTCAAAAATCAGGATTTTGAAGAAAATAAAAGGGGATTTTGATTTTGACAAAAATAGTTTTGAACATAGATTTGTATAAAACACAAATATATATCTGTAGGCCAAATCTTGTAAACAAAATGTTTTTGTATAAATTATAAGAAAACATTTGGAATAAACATGTGCGCAAAAACGTGTGTGATAGAGCTTCAAACCTATCCACTATTCTTTAACAAACTATAAAACTAAAAATACAATGATTAAATACTCTTTGAGCAATCTTCAAGTCTTTGAGCCATCCAATGCTTTGCTTGTGCCTTCTCTTCTATGATCCTTCCTTGATTGTGCAATTTGCCTTCCTTGCTATGTGAAACTTAGAAGTTCTTGCAAAAGCTAAGCCAATGGTCTCCAAACATGGTACAAAACCTGAAACTTATCTTGAACAAATTCATTAGTACCAAATAGCTCTTATTTGGTTTGTCATCATCAAAACACAAAACAAGAGAGTGTAACCTCTTGGGCCAACAATCTCCCCTTTTTGATGATGACAAAACAAATAGGCTATAGATAAAAATATGGGGGAGAAGAAGACTCCCCCTCAAATTATGCTATATGAAAAAAAAACACAAGAATTTATTAAAAACACAAAAACATACTTTTGATGTCATACTTTTGATGCCAATTGAAACCAAATTGAAACAATACTAATAAAACACAAAATACAAGAGTTCTCAAATTCATAAAACACAAGACTCATAACAAAAACTCATAAAACTCATAAAACCAAAACATATAAATTCATATGGAACCAAGACCAAATGAACTTATTTTTGTCCCATGTAAACTTATTCTCCCCCTTTTTGTCATACATCAAAAAGGGTTATGAAAAACATGTTTAATCAATATACAAACATTAAGTTCTCCACAAATAAATGAAAATCTAGCAAAATCAAGTGGTTTAGTGAAAATATCGGCTAGTTGTAAATCCGTGGAAACATAATCAATATCTATATCTCCTTTCTCAAAATGATCTCTAAGAAAGTGATATCTAATCTCAATGTGCTTGGTCTTACTATGTTGATTTGCATTCTTAGTCATGTGTATAGTACTAGTATTATCACAAAATATTTTTACATGATCAAAATGCAAATCAAAATCAAGGAGAGTATGTTTCATCCAAAGGACTTGTGCACAACAAGCCCCTGCGGCAACATACTCCGCCTCGGCGGTTGAGAGTGCTACGGAATTTTGTTTCCTAGAGGACCATGAAACAAGACAATTACCAAGAAATTGACATGTCCCACTAGTACTCTTTCTATCTACTCTACAACCCGCAAAGTCGGCATCCGAATAACTCGTCATTGAGAAATCTCCGGTTTTCGGATACCATAGACCCATCCCAATAGTGCCCTTAATATAACGAATAATGCGTTTTTACCGCAATAAGATGGGACTCTTTAGGACACGATTGAAATCTAGCACAAAGACACACACTAAACATGATATCCGGCCTACTTGCCGTTAAATATAAAAGACTTCCTATCATGCTTCTATATAATTTAATATCAACATTTTTACCTTGGTCATCTTTATCAAGCTTGGTTGTAGTTGCCATGGGAGTGTTGCAAGTCTTTGAGCCTTCAAGTCCAAACTTCTTTACAAGTTCCTTTGCGTACTTGGCTTGACTTATGAACGTCCCGTTTTGCAATTGCTTGATTTGGAGTCCAAGGAAGAAATTGAGCTCACCCATTGAAGACATTTCAAACTCAAGTTGCATTACCTTTTCAAAATCCTTGCACAAAAGCTCATTAGTAGAACCAAAAATTATATCATCAACATAAATTTGCACAATTAATATATCATTATCAACATGCTTAGTGAATAGAGTGGTGTCTACTTTGCCTTTAATAAAATCATTTGAAATGAGAAAACTAGAAAGCCTTTCATACCAAGCTCTTGGAGCTTGTTTCAATCCATACAAAGCTTTATCAAGTTTAAAAACAAAGTCGGGATGAACATGATCAATAAAACCGGGAGGTTGAGAAACATAAACTTCTTCATTAATAAAACCATTCAAAAATGCACTTTTCACATCCATTTGAAAAAGTTTAAAATTTTTGAAAGATGCAAAGCTAGTGTCATCCGTATGGCTTCAAGCCGTGCTACGGGTGCAAAGGTCTCCTCAAAGTCAATTCCTTCAACTTGAGTGTAACCTTGGGCCACTAACCTAGCTTTATTCCTAATGACATTTTCGGACTCATCCATCTTGTTTCTAAAGATCCACTTAGTACCAATTATTGGTCTATCGTGGGGTTTAGGAACAAGGTGCCAAACTTGGTTGCGCTCAAATTGATTGAGTTCCTCTTGCATGGCAAGCAACCAATATGGGTCCGTCTCGGCTTCGAGAATGCCTTTGGGTTCAAAATGAGAAATGAAAGCAAAGTTACCACATAGGTCATGGAGTTTGGAGCGCGTTGTGACTCCTTTAAATGCATCACCCAAGATGAGCTCCTTAGGATGATTTGTAGCGTATCTCCAAGCTTTAGGAAGCGGTTGAGAGCTTTCCTCTTTATCCTCTTGAACATCACCAATAGATTCTTGCTTTTCTTCTTGAGCGGGTGAGTCCTTTAAGGATAGTCTCTCCATGTCTTCACCTAATGGTTCAATCTCTACAACATTCTCAACAACCACATTAGATTCTTCAAATTTAACATGCATGGATTCTTCAATGGTACGAGAAGATCTAATGAATACTCTATAAGCTTTACTAGTTGTAGAATATCCAACAAAAATTGCTTCATAAGCCTTAGCATCAAATTTACCCAAATTCTCTTTAGTATTTAAAACAAAACACTTGCATCCAAAACTTTGAAATAAGCAACATTAGGTTTTCTAGAGTGATACATTTCAAAAGATGTTTTGGAAGAATTTTTACACAAATAAATACGGTTAGATATATAGCATGCGGTGTTTACGGCCTCGGCCCATAAATATTGAGGGAGGTCGTATTCACTTATCATTGTCCTAGCCATCTCTTGAAGTGTTCTATTTTTCCTTTCTACAACTCCATTTTGTTGTGGAGTTCTAGGACAAGACATTTCATGCTTAATTCCCTTTTCATCACAATAAGTCATGAAGAGTTGGTTTACAAACTCACCACCTCTATCACTCCTTATTTTCAAAATCGGAAAACCTTTTTCTTTTTCAACCCTTTTTCGAAAAATCTTAAAATGAGAAAAGGTTTGATCTTTGTGTTCCAAAAGAAAACCCAAGTGAAACGGGAAAAATCATCAACCAAAACATATGCATATCTACTACCATTTAAACTCTTAGTTTTAGTAGGTCCAAAAAGATCCATATGAATTAATTCTAAAGGCCTAGTTGACATGATATCCTTGATTGGTTTGAAGGAAGACTTGGTTTGTTTCCCAAGTTGGCACGCACCACAAATGCGGTCTTTCTCAAACTTCAAGTAAGGAATACCCTTCACCAATTCCTTTGAATTAATCCTAGAAAGATGTTCAAAAAAAGCATGTCCTAATCTTCTATGCCAAAGCCAAGAATTTTCATCAAAAGCATTCAAGCATTTAGTAGAACACTCAATATTAAGCATGTCAATGATATAAACATTATCATCACGAAAACTGGTGAGAATACAATCATTTGTTTTAATATCAAAAATCTTGCAAGAACAATTATCAAAAACAACTTTAAGTCCACGATCACAAAATTGACTAATGCTAAGCAAATTATGTTTCAAACCTTCAACTAAAACAACATTCTCAATAATAGGAGATGCACCAATTTGAATGTTACCTATACCGATGATAGTTCCCTTGGAGTCATCCCTGAAGGTGACGGAGCCACCTTCCATGTACCTTGATAGGGTTGTAAAGTTGTTGATATCCCACGTCATGTGTCTTGAACAACCACTATCAAGGTACCACCGCTCCCTACGTCTTGGAGCCTTGGTGTGTACCTACATCAAACAATTTAGGACTTGATTTTGGTACCCACATTTTCTTGGGTCCTTGAGGGTTAGAGCCATGAACCCAAACAAGATTATTGGATCTATTTAATTGATCATAACAAAACTTAGCTAAATGTCCATTTTTACCACAATATGTGCATCTATATACTCTACCATACTTAAAAGCATAATGGGTGTGTGATTTGTGAGCATGAGCTTTGTGAGCATGAGCATGAGAAGTGTTAGGTGTAGTGTGAGCATGAGGAATCTTAGCATGTGATGTGTGCTTTTTAGAAAATTTTTCCTCAAGTTTCTTAGTGTTAAAAGCACAATCTTTCAAAACCTTCTCGAAATCAACCATTTTGGTTTTTAAAGAAGAAATTTCTTTTTCATCAACAATAGGAAATTTGGCCTTACAAGAAACCTTGTAGGCACTAAATTCATTTTGAATAGAAATGAGGTTGGAAGAAATATCATCTTTTTCTTTGGAAACCATAGCAAGTTAATTTTTAAGAAAAGCAACTTCCTTTTGTAATTTAAAGCATTCAATTTTCTTATTATCATAAGTTTCAGAAAGTTCAACAAAAGCATGTACAAGAACTTCCTTACTTAATTCATCATCTTCATCATCAAGGGGTTGAGGGGTTACCTTAGGTGTGTTTGCCATGAAACACATATTTGCTACATCCGCCTCTTCCTCGGACTCGCTTTCCGAATCCCAAGTTGCCTTATAAGCTTTCTTTTCTTCCGATTTCTTTGGCTTGAAGGAGGAGGTCATCTTCTTCTTGAACTCCGGGCAATCCGCCATGATGTGTCCGGGCTTTCGGCAATTGTAGCATATAATTTTTCTTTCCTCTTTGCCTTCAAATTTTCTCCGGAAGTTGTTGTTCCTCCGGTACATCCTTTTGACATTTCGCACAAGGAGGGAGAGCTCCTCATCTTCTTCTTCATCTTCTTCATCGTCTTCAAGAGTGGATGAAGACTTGAAAGCTAAGGACTTCTTCTTTGTTGGAGCGGCCTCTTCTCTTGCTTTCTTCTCCATCTCATGAGTCTTTAGGTTCCCAATGAGACTAATGATGTCCATCTCATCTTTGTCGTTCAATTCCTTCAAGGTGGTGGCCTTTATCTCCCAAGATGGAGGAAGAGCCCGAATCACTTTGCGCACCTTTTGATCGTTGGAGATGACGTCACCTAAGGAAGAAAGACCATTGGTGATTTTAGTGAATCTAGTAATCATACAATCAATAGATTCATCATCAAGCATTTTAAATGATTCATATTGAGACCTCAAGAGATCTATCTTAGCTCTCTTGACTTGTGAAGTCCCTTCATGTGTGACCAATAAGTGTTGCCAAATCTCATAGGCGGATTGGCAATGAATTACCCGTGTAAGGTCATCCTCATTCAAGGCGGTTAAAAGGGAGTTTTGGGCCTTGGAGTTAGCCTCATATTTTCTAAAGTTGAAGTCGGTCCATGTGCTCTCATCACTATCGGGTGCTACATAGGGTTGGTCAAGGACTTAGCCACTAAACTACCTAATGATTGCAAAAAGATAGTCATCCTAACCTTCCAAATAGGGAAGTTGAGTCCATCAAATTTAGGTGGGGATTTAATGTTATCGGCCATGTTTACTAGTGATGAATGAATGAAATGAGAAATGTTGATTAGCAAATTTTAAGGATCTCTCTATGGATGTTAAGCCAAAACCTAGAGTCCAAGCTCTGATACCAATTGAAAATCACCTAGAGGGGGGGTGAATAGGTGATGATGCTAATCAAAGAGCAATTTAAAAATTATGATGCAAATGTAATGCAACAATCTCTCAAAACAAGACTAAGAGCCGAATTCCCTATTAAGGGCTCTGAACTCCTTCCTCCGGCTTCCTCGTAAAATGAGTTAGAGGTGCGCAATGCAACCTTGTTGTATGGGATAATGATTGACAATATGAATGAAAATGAATATGGCAATGACAATCTCAAGCAATAAGTAATGACAAGGAAAAGTAAACCAATCGCAAACACAAAGATATGTTATCGAGGTTCGAGCACCCAGCTCTACTCCCCGCCTTCCCCAGAAGGATTCTAGCTACTTCCACTATCACAAATATCACAAATACAATGGAGTACCCAACTCCACAATCTCAAGTACAAGGAATTTCTGAGTAGTCAAAAGACCACAAACTCTCTCTTTCAATTGTCTCTTCCCTTACAAAAGGTCCTTAGAGAACAATGAGTAGGAATGAAGCTCTTGTGTGTAAAGAGAAAAGAAAATGAAATCAGAGAATTCTTGAAAACACTTCAGAAAATGAGAGAGAATTTCAGCACAAAAACCAAGAAACCAAGCTCTTTTGAATGCCTTAAACTTTTGAATTTTCTTGTAATAATTAGGTGAACCAATCTCTCCCCAAACACCCCTATTTATAGGAGAGGGCTAGGGTTAGAAGATAAAACATTTTTAAGGCTAATCAGAATGTATTAAACCAAAACAAGTCATTTAAACTCACTTAAGTGAGAAAAAGACAAAAATAAACAGCTCAGAAAAAAATGCCCGTTACTGTTCAAACGGCTCTGTCGGTTGACCGGTCGGTCGACCGCAAGTTCAAAAATGTGACCGTTGCAGGCCATCGGTCGATCGCCCGGTCGACCCAATCTAACCGAGAGCAAAGTTGCTTACAGTTGGTCGACCGGTCGGTCGACCGATACAACGTGCACACAGATACGTGCACAGCCAGAGCCATGGTCGACTGGGACGGTCGACGGGCAAACCTGTCATAGGTCCGGTCGACCGTTCGGTCGACTGGCTCAGGTCAAAAATCAGGATTTTGAAGAAAATAAAAGGGATTTTGATTTTGACAAAATAGTTTTGAACATAGATTTGTATAAAACACAAATATATATCTGTAGGCCAAATCTTGTAAACAAAATGTTTTTGTATAAATTATAAGAAAACATTTTGGAATAAACATGTGCGCAAAAACGTGTGTGATAGAGCTTCAAACCTATCCACTATTCTTTAACAAACTATAAAACTAAAAATACAATGATTAAATACTCTTTGAGCAATCTTCAAGTCTTTGAGCCATCCAATGCTTTGCTTGTGCCTTCTCTTCTATGATCCTTCCTTGATTGTGCAATTTGCCTTCCTTGTTATGTGAAACTTAGAAGTTCTTGCAAAAGCTAAGCCAATGGTCTCCAAACATGGTACAAAACCTGAAACTTATCTTGAACAAATTCATTAGTACCAAATAGCTCTTATTTGGTTTGTCATCATCAAAACACAAAACAAGATAGTGTAACCTCTTGGGCCAACAGGTACTGCAGAGGTTTAATATCGGAAAGGATACTAAGTCTGTTAGTACACCAATGGCGCCGCACTTCAAATTGTCAGCGAAGATGTCTCCAAGGAGTGTTCAAGAGCGTGAGCATATGTCTCATGTTCCATATGCCAATGCGGTGGGTAGCTTGATGTATGCAATGGTGTGTACACGGCCAGATATTTCACAGGCAGTCTCCATGGTGAGTAGATACATGCATGATCCTGGACAGGGTCATTGGGAAGCTGTGAAATGGATTCTGAGGTACATCAAGGGAACTGTTGATGTAGGCCTAGTGTTTGAGAAGGACGACACCGGAAAGCAAGAGTGCATAGGGTATGTGGATTCAGAATATGCAGGTGATCTTGACAAACGCCGGTCGACGACGGGATATGTCTTCACATTCTCACAGGCACCGGTGAGTTGGCGCTCCACACTTCAGTCTACCGTCGCGTTGTCGACCACAGAGGCTGAATATATGGCTATGACAGAGGCCATGAAGGAGGCAATCGGCTTCAAGGATTGCTTGATGACTTGGGCGTGGAACAGGATATTTTGAAGATAAACTGTGACAGCATGAGTGTCATTTACTTGGCGAGAAACCAGGTCTATCATGCAAGAATGAAGCACATTGATGTCAGGTATCACTTTGTTCGGGAGATTCTGGAAGAAGGTGACATTGATTTGTTGAAGATTCACACTTCGGAGAACCCGGCCGATATGCTTACAAAGGTGGTGTCGGGAGTAAAGTTTG
The DNA here is from genome assembly GCA_038442645.1 of Agave tequilana. NCBI lineage: Eukaryota > Viridiplantae > Streptophyta > Magnoliopsida > Asparagales > Asparagaceae > Agave > Agave tequilana. The sequence continues at coordinate 145,919 of JAVJIF010011828.1, read as the reverse complement.
CACACTGCAAAGATTTGCTTCATATCCTTCAGGTGAATTGAGCTTGCTGAAGCTCATTTGGGTGAACTACGGACGGCTTGATCCCTTGGGCAAGGGGTACGTAGGCAACCGGGGTGGTGCAGCCGCTATCGAGTCGATGATTCGGCTCAGATTTGGAAATCTTCACCGAGGTGGAGAATTGTTGGAGGAGAGAGTATAGTAGAGGAGTTGATGTTATGCCAGGGGCTGTTGACGATTGCCAAGGAGTCTGCGACAAAAGGCAAAGGGACAGCGGGCAGGAAATTAGAAGCAGCAGCTGAAGACAGGCGAGTCGGTCGACCGGTCCGGTCGACCGACGTGCACAGCATGCACAGGGAATTGAGCGGTTGACCGGCCCGGTCGACCGAAGTGCTCTAACTGCAGGAACCCAATTCTCGGGTTTTCTGGGTCGACCGGCCGGTCGACCGGAATACAGGGTCTGTGCTCTCGGGTTTCTTGGGTCGACCGTCACGGTCGACCGGTATAAGGAAGTCGGTCGACCGGCCCGGTCGACCGACAGTCGGGTTCTGGATTAAATCTACTGATCCGTTGTATGAGGTATTTAAGCCTAATGTTGTTCTAGGGTTTACATACTCTGCGAAAAAGCATTAGCCCTAAGTTCTCTTGCATTCAAAGAGACTTAGAGCCATTGTAATCATCTTCCTAATACAAACCTCTCCATTGATTGCCCCAAGGACGCAGGCACGTTGGCCGAACCTCGTTAAATCTCGTCTTTTGCGATTGTGTGTTCTTCGTGTGGTGTTTTTTTTTTTGGTTTGTTCTTGTGCTGGAGATCTTGGAATTCTCTGTTGGTTCGTTGTTGTGATTGGATTGCGCGCACAACATATGCAATATAGAAATATGATGGTGCAAGGGCGGGCAATTCCACACTTCTCTTTGTTCCTGAGAACAAAGTTAGTAATACATAGTTTTTAGATCCCATTTGATCAGTATGTTAGGGTAATAATGAGGAAGATGTCTCAAAATTACAAATAAAGACTTCTAGAAAAATTAGCCTCCAAGAATTGAACTTGTGACATGCAGTAACACATTTTTACAAGCTACTACTAAAATCAGAGCTCTAATGTATCTTTATTCTAATGAAAATAATTTAAAATTTATATACCAAAAATTTTACAAATTATATATACCACTCCATATATTTTACGAAATCTACTGTGAACGTCTATGTCGGTCCACCCCCGCCCACCAGTATGAAAAATATATATTTTATTTTTTTAATTACAGCTAATTTTCTGAATCGTGTGCCTCACTCGTGTATAAAATGTCCCGTGGACATATATAATTATATAGCAAAACAACTGTAATTATATATGTAGCAATCCAAATCATTTTTGTCTTTTCTATTGGATTCTCCATTTGTCCGGGTTCATACGAATTCGATTCTCTTTGGGCGTGGGCCCGTGGAGAATAATTGAACACTGACAAAAATACCGTACTTGTGCCACATTTTTTATAATAAAGACACTATGAAAACATGTGGTCACAATATATTCATCTTAGATAATTGATTGCCCCATGAGAAGTCATCACTCAGTGCACCCTCTCTCTGTTAAATAAAATTGACCTTTCTTGTATATCTCTCGTGCTAATTGTCCTTGACAGACAACAACACTCACACACACCGCCAATCAATCACAAGCATCCAACTACTAAGTACAAGATTAGTGTCAGATAACTTTAATCACTAATGATTGTGTTGTACCGTGTAAAAGTTAGACAATCATTACATGCCACGCGTTCATACTGTTGTTGTGTCACACTATCGAGCGACAGATGGCCCACTTCTACAGGTCATCTCCTGATTCAAGTCCGTGCAGTTTGGATGTGTGTTGCGTAGAAATGAGACCGCACGCGGCTTGGGTTCGGTTCATGTGAGCCACACACACATACAATAAGAGGACCAATCACGCGTTGACACGTGGATTGGAACTCTTATAATCTATTATAATATGTGTGTGAGGCCCACACACATAACATATTATAAGAGGATTAATACACGTGTAAACGCGTGATTGGTCCTCTTATTGTATGTGTGTGTGGCTCACACACATGAACCGAACCCACGCGGCTTCAACCTGTTCAAATCTAATTGTTTAATCTTAAACCGTCTTTTGATAATGTGTTAAGAGTTTAAATATAGTTAAGCTCTGTAACCTAGTTCGGTGGATATAACTTGCATAAATAGGAACCCTCTTCTCACAGAGAAAGTGTTCAATCTCAGAAACCTTAGCCCTCGAGAAAATACACGTGTAATCACCATCACTTAGTGGATTTTCGAATCCTTTTTTGACTTTTTCGAAAAAGAAACAAAAGACAGTTGTATCATAAAAGAATTCTTCAAAGATTTCTTAAATCATAAACTATGAAAGATAATTCCGTACAAGAACTATATTTGTTTCTTTTAAATTGCGGACACATATTATTATAATATTTTAAGCCCTTGGATAGTGATCTTGGGGCTAGAGAAGGAGATCTGACTTAGCTTTCAAACTAAATGAGAAAGATTTATCTTAAGATTTAGTGGGGAAAATTTTACAGGATAATTAGTTTTTTTTTTTCTCCCATAGAATTGTAGCCACAAATTCTATGCAATATAGAAATATTGGGGCTTGGGCGGGCAATTCCACACTTCTCTTTGTTCCTGAGAACAAAGTTAGTAATATATAGTTTTTTGATCCCATTTAATCAGTATGTTAGAGTAATAATGAGGAAGATATATTAGAGTAATAATGAGGAAGATGTCTCAAAATTACAAATAAGGACTCCTAGAAAAAATGACATTCAAGATTTGAACTCGCGACATCCATTAACACATTTTTACAAGTTACTACTAAAATTAGAGTTCTAATGTATCCTTATTCTAATAAAAATAATCAAAAAATTATATACAAAAAATTTACAAATTATATATACCGCTCCATATATTTATGAAATTCAGTGTGGACGTGTATGTGGGTCTGCCCCCGCCAACCAGTATGAAAATAAAAATAATCAAAAAATTTTACAAATTATATATACCGCTCCATATATTTTATGAAATCCAGTGTGGACGTGTATGTGGGTTCGCCCCCGCCAACCAGTATGAAAAATATTTTTTTATTTTTTAATTTACAGCTAATTTCCTGAACCGAGTGCCTCACTCGTGTATAGAATGTCCGTGAGTATATAATTATATAGCAAAACAACTATAATTATATATGTAGCAATCCAAATCATTTTTTTTCTTTTCTGTTGGATTCTCCCCTTGTCCGGGTGCATTTGAGTCAAGCAACATCATAATCATCATTTCAAGCATCCGTACGAATTCGTGTCAGATAACTTTAATCACTAATGATGTGTTGTACCGTGTAAAAGTTAGACATCATGTGCTTGCGTTTGGATGTGTTTTGAGTTGGAGGGAAAACTTGAGTTTCCTTCTTATTTGCCTTTGAGTTTAGTCTCACATTGGATAGAAGATGGGAGGTTAGGTAGTATATATACCAACTCCTCCCATACTTATTGTTATGAGTGTTGTGCCATGGGCCACATCCCTACACGCGCGCACGCGCCGAAACGACATGGGCCGGGTGCAGGTGGCGCGCGCCCACGACTTGCGGACACGAATGCAGTTCGATTCAGGGGCTTATTGGACCTGCTACATTTTGTTGGTTTTTTATTTTTTATTTTTATTTAAAAATTCTATTGAGATTTTTCGGGTAGAGTTGGACCCGTTCAAGAGAATCGGATTTGCACGTTGCAACGACTCGCGCAAGATCACAAATTCTCTCAGGCTGTTACAAACGGAAAGATCTGCAGAGGGTTATAAATACCCTATCTCTGCACGTATCTTTGACAAGAAACAGAAATCGATCTACCTTCTTTCTCCTACACAAATTTCTTACAGATATTCTGCTAAAAATAACTGTGTTCTTGCGATCGGGTTTTTGGAGTTTTCTCGACGCTGTTTTCCACTTAAGGGCAACAAACCTCCATCTGAGTAGAGGTCTGACTCATCGTACTGAGTTGAATGCTAGTGTACTACCGGAGGAGTTTTCACCGCTAGGAGAGGAGGCCACGTTCAAGGTCCGAACGAGAGACCGACCATCTTTCTTTTAGGGCAGTGCGTCTGCACGACTACGTCACCCCAGGCCAGCTTTTTGCTTTCTTTTAATTCTTTATTTTAGTTGCATGCTTAGGATAAGTAATTCATTAAATTAAGAATTTATATTTATTGCATATTTTAATTCAGTTAAATATCCTACAGTCTAGAAGAAAGATCTTGATAATTCATGCAATTAAATTTAGAGAATTATTTCATGCAATATAGTTACTTGTCTGTTTCATGCAATTGATAATTTTCATGCAATTAAATAAAAATAGTCCCTGCAAGTAAAGATAATTATTTAAAACAATTATTAAAAAAATCTTAAAAGGAAAAAATTGCATTCTTACAGTTCATATCTTATAAGTTCTTACCAATTTATTTAAAAGATTTGCATTAAATTTTTATTTATCCTGAAAAGATTTGCATTAAATTTTTCATTGCAAAATTATTGTATTAAATCTTTCCAAACTAATTAGATCTTATCTTAACATACTGTTGATCTTTCCAAACTAATTAAATCTTATCTTAACATACTGTTGTAAGTTATCCTGTTGTAAGATTCCTTAAATCTGATCTAATTTTAATCTCTTTTAATTTATTGCAAAACAAAATCTATTTGTTCTAATTATTACAAGGCCAAATATTTCAATATAAGATCCTAGAAAATCTGAATAACTTTATTCATTACAACTTTATATTTAGTAATTATTACAAGGCCAAATTCTTTTCATTACAAACTTTAATCATTTGTTTTCATTACAACATCTTATTAATTTTTGTTACAAAAGAAAATATTTTACAAGATAATTTAAATATTTAAATCTTGTCTTATTTAAATATATATATATATATATATATATATATATATTATATATATATATATATTATAAAGTCTTATTGCAAGATTTTACATGCATGCAACAGTTTAATTAACTGCTTCTTGTAATAAAAATTGTCTAATTTAAATTGTCCAATTTTATGCAATTTGTTCTAAGGATTATTGATTTGTGCAAGTCAATTATTAATTAGTTCTTGTTAGTATATTTCAAAATTTAATTGGAATAACCTTTTAGAAATTATTGTTGTTATAATTTTGAATTAAAAAAAAATCAAAGGACAACTCTATATCTTGTTATATCTTACTTGAATTATTTGGCACATAATTAAAGAAAGATTATATATTATTTTATTCTGCAAACCCTAATCTAAAAGCTACCAACATAAACTAAATTCTGACATTATCAAAATAATTTTAAAATACAGAATTCAGGTAGCACATCCTGTCACTATGGCCAACCCTGATCATTCCAAGGGTGTCAAACCGGAGAAATTCTTCGGCACATACTTTAAGAGATGGGCAAATTAGATGAAGTACTGGTTAACCACTTTAGGTCTCATATCAGCCATAGATGACTCCATTCTTGCATCTTTTCCTAAACCTTCATCTGTTGGATCTTCTCCTGTTGAAACTCCTCCTACAACTCCTTCCTCCTACATCTATTTGAAACCTGAGAAAATTGACTGCCATTGTCTCCATAGAATTCTTAGTGCACTCTCTGATAGTCTATATGATATTTATTATGAATATAAGAGTGCTAAAGAACTATGGATAGCTCTCGAGGATGAATATGGCCTCGATGATGCTGGAATCGAAAGATTCACCTCCTCCTCCTTCAATAAATTCATGATGACTGACAGTAAACCTATCAATGATCAACTTTATGAATTTCAAGACTATATCTGACACCTTCAATCGAAAGGAAATCAATTCTCCGATGATTACAAGGTGTCTTGTCTAATTGACAAACTCCCTCCTTCCTGATCAACCTTTTGTTGGCCCAAAGGCCCATCACTCTAGTTTTGATGATGATCAACTAATGTAGTTATGTTTACTAATGATCTTGTGTTTAAGTAGTGACAGATTTATGATCAAGATCTTAGTAGGTGCATAGCTTCAACAAAGGATTTGAAGTCAAGTTTTGGAGCTAGCACGGTTTGATTCAAGAGCTTGTGCATCAAGACCACATCAAGTGCTCAAGAGGAGTCGAGCTCGTTGGATCGTGTTTGGACCAAGTCAAGAAGATGAGAAGGCTTCAAGTGAAGACTTCAAGAAGATGGAGACTTGTGTCTAGGTATAAGATTTTTATTTTTAGTTAAAATGTAAAGGATAGAGTAGTTGGTGGATTGCTCAAGTACATATACACACACACTCTTGATAGTTTTGTTTTTACAAAAGATTTTACTTTGGAAAAATACTTTTTGGTATTTGGAATTTCTTATATGCATGTCTTTTATCCAAAACTAAGTTTAGAGCTTAAATATCAAAAACATAAATATCTTATTTGTGTAGTGGATCATATCCATACACACTATGCTTTAATGAGTTCAAAATATCTAGTTTTTGTATTTAAAGGAGTTTTGGAAAAATAAGATTTGGAAAATACAAGTTTTCATTTGAGTCAATATTTTCCTACTTACAAAAATAGTCCAATCTTTTATAACATGCCTTGATCTTGTGCAAGCATGTTTGTTTATCATAGTATATTGGTAAAAATATTTTTGTAGATTTTTATGTATTTTATGGGATTTTTTATGTGAGCCAAAAGACCAAGTTTTTAATCCCAGATTTTCTGTTCCAGGCTTCAGCCAAGTCGACTAGTCGACCTACCAAGTCGACTAGGGCTGAAGTCGGTCGAGCGGCTCGGTCGACCGACGTGCACGACGTGCACGCCTTGACCTGGCAGATGGCCGGTCGACCAACACAGTCGACCAGAACTGAGAGCAGTGCTCTCTGTTTATTTCGGTCGGCCGGGCGGTCAACCGGAGGCTCCAACGGTCGGATTTTTGACCGTTGGCGGTCGACCAGCCAGTCGACCGACAGGCCTGACAGAACCCAATGGCTAGTTTTTCTAGCCCTATAAATTTGGGGGTTTGGCCATTGTTTTCACCAAGATTTGGAGAGTGTTTTTGAGCCAGTTTTCCCAATCCTTTTCAGAGGTTTTTCTCCACAAATTTGAGAGCAAATATTTCCTATCTAAAGGGAAGATTTTATCAAGAGTGTTTAAAGTGATTCTTTGAGTTTTCCTCCACCATTCTCTTCCTTGTTTTTCTCAAACAAACACTTGAGCATCCATTGATTATTCATTCTAGAGGAGTGTTGTAGTGAGAGTGCTTTTAGGTGATCAAAGTGTTGTGATCACCAAAAATCTTTTCTTTGTACTTTGAGGAGGCGGGCAAGTGTGCTCGCGGTGGTTTAGAGTTCGGTTGTGAACTCTTGGGTTGAGGTGTGGCCTCGGCAAGCTTGTGGGACTTGCGTGTGTACGGGACTAGGGAGTCCGAGGGATTGTAGGTGTTGCGGCACCAGAAGAGATCCATTGGGATCGTGCATAGTGGAAATCCTTCGTGTGTCGAAGGCGGGGATGTAGAACAAGTGTGCTTGAACCTCGAAACAAATCCCTTGTGTTTGCGATTGCTCTCTCTCTCTCTCTCTCTCTCTCTCTCTCTCTTTGTCTCTTGTTTATATCTTGCATGCTATTATTGTGTTAATCTTTATATGCTTGATATACTTGTGAGCTCATATTGATATACTTGCTTGGGTTTATTTGCTAACACTTGTATTTAACCAAGAGAGCCAACGCGGCCCCTCAACCCATTAAAGGGAATCTAGAGGAGTTTGTCCAGAGCCCTTCACGGGGAATTCGGCAACACTCTTGTGTTATACGTGGTGTTTAGTGTAAGAGTTTAGTTTAGATCATAATAGCTTTTTCTTCCGCATTATTTGGCATTAAGTGACTATTAGATTAGCCATCACCTATTCACCCCCCTCTAGGTGAACTTACAATTGTTATCAGAGCACTTTCAATTGGTATCAGAGTTTGGTACTCTGATTTGGGTCTTACAACCTAGAGTTAAAGATCCTCATTTCTAGGCTAATCACAATATTTTTTTTTACACACACCATGGACTTTATGTCACCACCCACTTTTGACATTCTTAACATCCAAATTTGGAAGGTTAAGATGTCTTTGTACCTCAAAGCCCTAGGTTATCATGTTTATCTTGCCATCACTAATAATGATTATTGTTTATATGGTAAGAATAATGAGGCTAATGCAAAAGCCCTTAATGCGTTAAAGTCTACCCTAGATGATGTTTATTTATCTAGAGTTTCTAACTTTGATTCGGCTTTTGTAGTATGGAATACCCTCATCTCCCTTGGCGAAAAAGATCAATACTATGAGGGGAGCGATTCGGACGTTGGAAGCAACACCTCCAACTTGTGCTATATGGTCCAAGGGGATAACCCCCTTGAAGTAACTACCGAATCCGAGGATGAGGATGTTAACATGTCATATGAAGAGCTTTCTACATTTTGTCAATTATTGCTTGAAAAATAGACATGATTAAGAAAGAAAATAAAATTTGAAAAAGAAATTTGATTGCATGCATATAGAACAAGATTCATTTAAAAACAAGATTGCATGCTTAGAAAAAGAAAAGGAATATTTGAAAAATAAGAATGTTTCCTTATTTTCAAAATTGAATGATTTGTGTGAAGGAAACAATACTTTGAAAAATAAAATTGATTTGGTGAAAAAACAAAAGGAAGTTGTTTTTCAAGAAAATAAGTCTTTAAAAAGAAAATTTTGTGAAAAAGAAAGATTTTGTTTCTAAAAAGAAAAAGAAAAAAGATTCTTTATCTCATCATGCTTTACATGCCACCACTATTGAGATTAAAGATTTGAAAAATAAAATGGATTGTTTGAGTTCAACTTTGAACTCTTGTGCATTTAACCATACTAGATTGGAGTCCTTGTTTTCAAAGAAACAAACTCCAAACATTCATGCACAACATCATCATGCATTTGCTTATGTTGCACGTCACGATCATACACATTCACATAAGCATCTTAAGGTGTACAAATGTACACATTGTGGCCGCAAAGGCCATTTAGCAAAATTTTGTTATGACAAGTTGCATCATTTTAATTTTGCTAATAATAAAAATTTTTGGGTTCCTTACAAGACTAACCCCAAAGGACCCAAGAAAATATGGGTACCAAAACCCCCACCCCATGTTTTTGATATAAGTGAGGGATCTCTCAAGACGTGAGAGATTTGGTGCCTTGATGGTGGATGCAAATGGACTTGATGGACACACATTTGATGCATCACTATCAAAGAGATTTTGGTGGGATGACCACCATGATTGGAGCTTTTGGAGTTGGTAACAATCTCTAAACTCCTACTTTTTATGTACATGCTTTTTACATATATCATATTCATAGCATGTTCATGTTTTAATTGTTTTTGTACTCATGTGGTAAATTCATGTTTAGATGTAGATTCCATTAAAACTTGTATTTATACATGTACAAATAGTGAGAACAAATTGATTCATATATGTTTGCACTCATGCTCATTTGTATCCACTATATGCACATGTATAAGCTAGTTTTGATGATTTCCTCATTTACACTTGTTTTGCCAATTTTCGTGTTTTTACTTCATGTATATGTATTATTAATTCAAATCTAATAAATATACATGTATACCCGTGAGTCTCTAGCCTTCATGCAAATACATTTGATAGACTCTTTTTTGTTTGGGATATGTATGTGTATTGCTAGTTTTGGATAAATCATACATATACCATGAAGATTAGTGTTTTAATAAATTTTTTTTTTAATTTGACTTATGATCTTTTGAGCTTAAATGACTATTTCATAAAAATGCTATTTACATGATCTTTTAACACTCACATCTTCATTTATTATTTCATGATTTAGTTTCATGATCATTTTGAGCTTTATAGTCCATGAGTGATTAATCTTTATGTATTTAGTTATGCTTTATGAAGAACATATGATTTGATGTATTTGAAGGATCTTTAACTAGTTGTTCAAAAACTATTTTATACTAGTTATTTATTCTTCAATTAGTCTATAAGTTATACACATGATCCTATTTTTAATCCATTGGATAAATTCTTTTGTATTCTCAAGATTTATGCTTCATGAATTGAATATTAGTTTAAATGTTAGTTTTTGTCAACACTAGGATTTATACTTGTACATATTATAGGCCACAAATAAATCTATATATGTTGGGTTTGATTGCTTATTTGTGCCTATTTGGTGTGCTAGTATAGCCTAGCTTTGATGATTCTTACATTTTTAAACTTGTATTCCCATTTGGATTTGTGTTATGATCATGTGCTTTTATTTCATGTATATGTTTATTTTGCTAAACTTTAAGATATACATGTATACCTCTTGAGTCATTTGCCTTTCATGCAAATCTATATATATGGACTCAATTGTGTTTAAGGATATGTATGTATACTTCTTGTGTTGTCAAAACATACATATACCTTGAAATATATTTTTTTTAATAAAAATTTTGTGGTGATGTTTATGTTTTCAAAATTTATGATAATTTTCACATTGTCTTATTTAAAGGAATATTGAGCTTCATTGCCTCTTTCATGTGATTTACACATATTTCATGAAAAATATTTTTATTTTATTCCTTGTTTGAAGGATTCCGTACTAGTTCGAGTTCTTCATGTGGTAGATTATATGATGTATACACTTAAGCTTATTTTTCTATTGGTATCATTGGATATTTTCAATTGTTATCAATATGAACTTCTTTTGTATATACTCATATTTTGTTTTCCCATATATGTATGTATCAATTTCATTTGGTATACTCATTTTTCATACATATATATGAGTTATTTGTGCTTGAGTTAAAATTGTTTTACATGTTTAAAGCACAAAGTTGTTTATGATAAGAAAATAAATATTTTAAGAAAAATTCTCAAGATTTGTTTTATTAAGAAAATTCAAATTTTGTTTTATAAGAAAAATTCAAAATTTTTGATTTGTATTGCCTATATGCAAGGAGAGCTTAACATCTCTTCTACATATAGATTCATGTTGAGTGTATTGTATATTGAGGAGCTTGACAACTCTTCTTTATGTGGTACACGTGTGTAGGGGGAGCTTCACATCTCCTCTTATGCATTACATATTATACGTTATGTGAATTAGGGCTTGTCATCCCTCTTTCATGTAATGTATATGTGTAGGGAAGTTACTTAACCGTCTTCCTCTTCATGAATGTATATCGCATATAACCTGTTATTGATATGTTTGATTTGACCCCTTATTGATCTCTTTGTTTTTGACAAAAAGGGGGAGAAAAATTTGATGATTTTGTTTTTTACTTTAACCCCTTTGTTGATGATTGACAAAAAGGGGGAGAAGTATTTGATATATATGCATGTTTTTATAAAAAATTTATGTTTATGCATATATGTTTTGTTTTGCAAAGAGGAGAAAAAGATTTTGTGATTTTATTTTATGCTTGATTAGCATGTTTACTCCTACATTTGCATACATGTTTATGTGCCTCATTGCATATTTATTTTGTTTATTTGTGATGCATGAGTTAAGGGGGAGCTTCTTTGGAGCTTTACTTTAATCCATGCATATATAACTTCATGAGTTTTGTCATCATCAAAAAGGGGGAGATTGTTGGCCCAAAGACCCATCACTCTAGTTTTGATGATGATCAACTCATGTAGTTATGTTTACTAATGATCTTGTGTTTAATTAGTGATAGATTTATGATCAAGATCTTAGTAGGTGCATAGCTTCAACAAAGGATTTGAAGTCAAGTTTTGGAGCTAGCACGGTTTGATTCAAGAGCTTGTGCATCAAGACCACATCAAGTACTCAAGAGGAGTCGAGCTCGTTGGATCGTGTTTGGACCAAGTCAAGAAGATGAGAAGGCTTCAAGTGAAGACTTCAAAAAGATGGAGACTTGTGTCTAGGTATAAGATTTTTGTTTTTAGTTAAAATGTAAAGGATAGAGTAGTTGGTGGATTGCTCAAGTACATATACACACACACTCTTGATAGTTTGTTTTTACAAAAGATTTTACTTTGGAAAAATATTTTTAGGTTTTTGGAATTTCTTATATGCATGTCTTTTATCCAAAACTAAGTTTAGAGCTTAAATATCAAAAACATAGATATCTTATTTGTGTAGTGGATCATATCCATACACACTATGCTTTAATGAGTTCAAAATATCTAGTTTTTGTATTTAAAGGAGTTTTGGAAAAATAAGATTTTGGAAAATATAAGTTTTCATTTGAGTCAATATTTTCCTACTTACAAAAATAGTCCAATCTTTTATAACATGCCTTGATCTTGTGCAAGCATGTTTGTTTATCATAGTATATTGGTAAAACTATTTTTGTAGATTTTTATATATTTTATGAGATTTTTTATGTGAGCCAAAAGACCAAGTTTTTAATCCCAGATTTTCTGTTCCAGGCTTCAGCCAAGTCGACTAGACGACCTACCAAGTCGACTAGGGCTGAAGTCGGTCGACCGGCTCGGTCGACCGACGTGCACGACGTGCACGCCTTGACCTGGCAGATGGCCGGTCGACCGACACAGTCGACCGGAACTGAGAGCAGTGCTCTCTGTTTATTTCGGTCGGCCGGGCGGTCGGCTGAAGGCTCCAACGGTCGGATTTTTGACCGTTAATGGTCGACCGGCCGGTCGACCGACAGGCCTGACAGAACCCCAACGGCTAGTTTTTCTAGCCCTATAATTTGGGGGTTTGGCCATTGTTTTTACCAAGATTTGGAAAGTGTTTTTGAGCCAGTTTTTCCAATCCTTTTTAGAGGTTTTTCTCTACAAATTTGAGAGCAAATATTTCCTATCTAAAGGGAAGATTTTATCAAGAGTGTTTAAAGTGATTCTTTGAGTTTTCCTCCACCATTATCTTCCTTGTTTTTCTCACACAAACACTTGAGCATCCATTGATTATTCATTCTAGAGGAGTGTTGTAGTGAGAGTGCTTTTAGGTGATCAAAGTATTGTGATCACCAAAGATCTTTTCTTTGTACTTTGAGGAGGCGGGCAAGTGTGCTCGCAATGGTTTAGAGTTCGGTTGTGAACTCTTGGGTTGAGGTGCGGCCTCGGCAAGCTTGTGGGGCTTGCGTGTGTACGGGACTAGGGAGTCCGAGGGATTGTAGGTGTTGCGGCACCAAGGAGAGATCCATTGGGATCATGCATAGTGGAAATCCTTCGTGTGTTGAAGGCGGGGATGTAGAGCAAGTGTGCTTGAACCTCGAAACAAATCCCTTGTGTTTGCGATTGCTCTCTCTCTCTCTCTCTCTCTCTCTCTTTGTCTCTTGTTTATATCTTGCATGCTATTATTGTGTTAATCTTTATATGCTTGATATACTTGTGAGCTCATATTGATATACTTGCTTGGGTTTGTTTGCTAACACTTGTATTTAACCAAGAGAGCCAACGCGGCACCTCAACCCATTCAAGGGGAATCTAGAGGAGTTTGTCCAGAGCCCTTCACGGGAAATTCGGCAACACTCTTGTGTTATACGTGGTGTTTAGTGTAAGAGTTTAGTTTAGGTCATAATAGCTTTTCTTCCGCATTATTTGGCATTAAGTGACCATTAGATTAGCCATCACCTATTCACCCCCCTCTAGGTGAACTTACAATTGGTATCAGAGAACTTTCACCTTTGCTGGAGATCTCCATCACAAACAAGGTGACCTAAACCTTATTCAAGCCCTAAAAGCGATTCGCATAGAAGATCAGCATAGACAAAACTCTAAAACGAAGTCAGAAATGAAAGCTAAAGTGAACTTGGTGGAGGATAAGCCTAAGCGGAAATTTACGAATCCCAAGGGCAAGAAGTTCAAAAAACCTAATCATTTTTATTCTTCTCCCCATGCAAATTCTTCTTCTTTCAAACCTTCTCAATCTTCCTCCTTCAAACCCAAATCCTTTGGCCAGAAGACTGATGGAAGATTCTGCTACATCTGTGAAAGAACAAATCACATGGCGCCTCAATGTTTCAACCGGAAGAAAGAACCTGTCAGATCCCAACTGAGAGGAAATGGAGTAAATGGCGGGCACAAGGTCAACATGGTAGAACTAACTCCAACTCTTTTAGGTTAGATTCTTCTCTTCCAATTGTCAACTCTATCACCTTCTCCTCGGACTGGTGGTTAGACTCAGGAGCCAACATTCACATCTGTACTGATCGCTTCTGGTTTAAATCATATCAAGAATAACGTGGAAGAAGCATGAGCCTGGCAGATGACTCCACTAGAGAGATAAAGGGAACTGCACGTATTGATCTCAGAATGACCTCAGGAAAAATTCTGACTCTTCAAGGCGTCCTACATATACCCACACTTCGGAGAAATCTGATCAGTGAGCCTTCACTTCTTAGAGTTGGCTATACGATTGTCAAGGAATCCAATAAATTTGTAATCTCTAAGTCTAATATCTTCATTAGAAAAGGCTTTGTTTGTGATGGCCTTTTTCGTCTCAATGTAATAAATTCTCCTGATAATAAAATTTCTAATCCTGTTGCTTTGAACATTTAGTCTTGTGATATCTGGCATGGGAGACTGGGACATATCAACTTCAATTCTATCAAGAAATGATTAACTTGAATCTCATTCCTAAATTCTTTTGACACATCTTCTAGATGTGAAATCTGTGTTCAGGGTAAGAATACCCGAAAATCATTTCCTTCTATCACAAGGACATCTGAACCCCTTGAACTTATTCATAGTGATGTGTGTGACTCAAACTGAGTTCTCACCCGAGACGGTAGAAGATCCTTTGTGACATTCATTGATGACTACAAATTCTATCACACCTATCTTCTCAAATTTAAGGATGAAGTCCTCGATTGGTTTAAGGTGTATAAAGCCGAAGCTGAGAACCAACGCAAAAGAAAATCAAAATTCTAAGATCTGATCGTGGGGGAGAGTATACCTCAAATGATATGACAGAATTCTGCCAAGAACACGGAATTATTCATGAGGTAACTGCTCCCTACACACCTCAATCCAACGGCGTAGCTGAAAGAAAGAACAGAACACTGATAGACATGGTGAATTGCATGTTACTCAGCTCAGGTGCAACTAAAAACCTTTAGGGTGAAGCTCTCCTTTCTGCCTGTTTTATACTCAATAGGGTTCCCCAAAGAGACTCCGATGTTACTCCATGTGAACATTGGAAAGGGAGAACTCCTAACATTAAATTCTTCAAAGTTTGGGGTTGCCTGGCTAAGGTTTCAATACCAGAACCGAAGAAAAAGAAAATCGTCCCTAAGACTGTTGATGCTATCTTCATCGGGTATGCACTAGATAGCAATGTTAACCGATTTCTAGTGGTTAACTCTGAGATCAGTGAAATATCCAACAACACCATTATTGAAGCTAGGGATGCTGTTTACTTTGAAAACATCTTTCCTTTCAAGTCTAGAATTCCTAGTGATTCTTCTTGCACTCCTTCTACCTCTGATATCCCTTCTTCTAGTTCTCCTCCTGTAACTGATTCTGAACCTAGAAGGAGCAAAAGAACAAGAACTCTTACATCTTTCGGTAAAGATTTATTTACCTATCTTATGGAAGGTGATCCTAGCTCCTTCAAGGAGGCAATGGACTCTTCCAAATATCCTTTCTGGGAAGAAACCATTGACAGTGAGATCAAGTCCATAATGGAGAATAACACTTGGATTCTCACTGATCTTCCTCCAGGATGCAAACCTGTAGGTTGTAAATGGATCTTCAAGAAGAAACTCTGACCCGATGGCACTGTCGACAAATACAAAGCCAGATTAGTTGCCAAGGGTTTCACCCAACAAAAGGGTATTGACTTCTTTGACACATATTCTCCTGTTGCCAGGATCTCCTCTATCAGAATCTTTCTAGCACTTGCATCAATTCATAACATGTTCATTCACCAAATGGATGTCAAGACTGCTTTCCTGAATGGCGATCTTGAAGAAAAAATCTATATGGACCAACCAGAAGGATTCATTGCCAAGGGACAAGAAAATAAAGTGTGCAAACTTGTGAAGTCATTATATGGACTTAAACAAGCGCCTAAACTATGGCATCAAAAGTTTAACAAAGTTATTGTACAATTTGGATTCACTGTCCATGAACATGACAAGTGCATATATTCTAAGAACTTTGGCAATGAGTATATTATTCTTTGTCTATATGTAGATGATATTCTTATCCTTGGAACTTCTCATGATGCAATCCAAAGAGTAAAGGCTTATCTTTCCTAAAACTTTGATATGAAGGATCTAGGTCCTGCTGATATGATATTGGGAATAAAAATATCCGAAACCTCTAATGGAATTTTTTTGAGTCTAGCTCATAGCATTGAAAGAATGCTTCATAAATTTGATTTTTATAACTCTAAACCTATTTCTACACCCTATGATTTTTTAATTGCTTTGAAGAAGAATATGGGTGAGCCTGTGTCTCAACTGAAATACTCTCAATTAATAGGTTCACCTCTTTACATTTCCAACAGGACTGGGCCTGACATCTCTTATGCAGTAGGTAGATTGAGTAGATATACTAGTAACCCAGTAGAGAACACTGGACTGCACTAGAGAGAGTTTTCAGATATCTTAGAGGCACAATTTGCTATTGTCTGACTTACACTAGATATCCTGATGTTATGGAAGGTTATAGTGATGCCAACTGGGTCACTGATTCTAACAGTGTTAAGTCTACTACCGGATATGTATTCATGTTCGGTGGTGCTGCTGTGTCCTGGAAATCCTGCAAACAAACAGTGATTGCCAGGAGCACCACAGAGTCCGAGCTTATTGCTCTGGACACAACTTGCTCTGAAGCTGAATGGTTAAAGGATCTTTTATCTGAATTCTCTATCGTGTCTAAACCCATACTTCCAATCTCAGTTTATACCGATTCAAGATCCACCTTTGAGATTCTAAAGCAAGATAATACTAATAAGAAGATGAACAGACATATTCAAATCAGACTTAAGTCTGTTCAGCACCTATTGGCCAAAGTTGTGCTTCTGGACTTTGTACAGTCCGAGAAGAATATTGTTGACCCATTGACTAAAGGTCTTTCTAGGAGTGTGGTCCTAGAATCATCGAGGGAGATTGGATTAAGCCTATAGTAGAGTTCACCGATAGCGGGAGCCCAACCTACTTGATTGGGAGTTAATTCCATGAAAGAGGTTCAATATAGTAGGAACAAGCTGGACAGGTGATACTCGTGTGAGCATCGACCCGGATATATTTATATCCTGTATGTAGTATTGTAACTACTACCCTTTCTCTATGGTGACGATGCTCTTATGATACAGCTAGGCAAGGATGAGTTTGACTCTTAATAAGTCCAACGCATGTGGTGTGGAGGGTATACTATCCAGCTGTAGTACCCTTGGAGGACTTACCTACGTGAGAGAAACCGTGACGGCCGCGGTTGGGGGGCAGGGCTGACCCTAGAAACTCTTATGAGTCGGTTATTGTGAGCATAGCCTTTAACGCTTAACTTGCTCGCTCAATAGATGGAGACTTACTCTGTGTGTATTCTATCAATATCTGGTAAAAGAGGCTAGCTCCAGGCGCAGTCCACTATGCCTCTTAGATGGCGATGAATTCACTAAGGAAGGTTCCAGGCGTAGTCCACCTATCCCGAATTCACAGTATGATGTTGCCCGATTTCACTCGTGTTTTATGATCTGGTGATTTGATTGTTATTTATTGTTGATTTGTTTTATCTTCCCTGAAACTCAAGTTTTGGGGGGACTGTTGGATGTGTTTTGAGTTGGAGGGAAAACTTGAGTTTCCCTCTTATTTGCCTTTGAGTTTAGTCCTACATGGGATAGGAGATGAGAGGTTAGGTAGTATATATACCAACTCATCCCATGCCTATTGTTATGAGTATTGGGCCATGGGCCACATCCCCACACGCGCGCACACGCGCCGAACCGAACCGGGCAGGGCTAGGTGCGGGTGGCGCGCGCCCACGACCTGCGGACACGAATGTAGTTCGATTTAGGGGCTTGTTGGACCTGCTACATTTTGTTGGTTTTTTATTTTTTATTTTTATTTAAAAATTCTGTTGAGATTTTTCGGGTAGAGTTGGACCCGTTCAAGAGAATCGGATCTGCACATTGCAACCACTCGCGCATGATCACAGATTCTCTCAGGCTGTTACAAACGAAAAGATCTGCAGAGGGTTATAAATACCCTATCTCTGCACGTATCTTTTACAAGAAACAGAAATCGATCTACCTTCTTTCTCCCACACAAATTTCTTACAGATATTCTGCTAAAAATAACTGTGTTCTTGCGATCAGGTTTTTGGTGTTTTCTCGACGCTGTTTTCCACTTAAGGGAACAAACCTCCGTCTGAGCAGAGGCCTGACTCATCGTCCTGAGTTGGGTGCTGGTGTACTACCGGGGAGTTTTTACTGCAAGGAGAGGAGGCCACGTTCAGGTCAGGACGAGAGATCGGCAAATTTTCTTTTAGGGCAGTGCGTCTGATCGAGTACGTCACCCCAGGCCAGCTTTTTGCTTTCTTTTAATTCTTTATTTTAGTTGCATGCTTAGGACAAGTAATTCATTAAATTTAAGAATTTATATTTATTGTATGTTTTAATTCAGTTAAATATCCTACACATGCCACGTGTTCATACTGTAGTTGCGCCAGACTACGTGGCCCACTTCTAGAGGTGATCTCCTGATTCAAATCCGAGCGGTTCGGATGTGTGTTGCTTAGAAATGAGACCGGACGCGGCGTGGAAGCAAATTAACCGCATTGATAACCCTTGAAGGCTGCCAGATAAAGACGAATGCTTGTTCAACCTGTTCAAATCTAATTGTTTAATCTTAAACCGTCTTTTTATAATGTGTTAAGAGTTTAAATAAATATAGTTAAGCTCTGTAACCTGGTCCGGTGGATACGACTTGCATAAATAGGAACCCTCTTCTCACAAAGAAGGTGTTCAATCTCGGAAACTTAGCCCTCGAGAGAATACACTTGTAATCACCATCACTTAGTGGATTTTCTTTTCTCTCATGTGGTTTTCTCTTTCAGATTTTCATGTACTTGTGTGTGTTTGTGGCTGCTTTTTGAGATTTGCTTGATTCATTAGATTAATTTGGTATGTGGATTAGTTTCTTAGGAAATTATCCACTGCATGTGCTAATAGTTCTTCGATCAAATCATATATTTAAAGAAATTAAAACATACAATGAGATTTGAAAATTATCATTTCAAAACATCACTAATGATATTGAAGAACTTGAGAAAAGAGTTGGTAAGACATTTGACTTGTAACTAGCCGTGTCAAAAGTTCAAAATATGCCACTAATATACTTGAGAAATTATCTTCCCCTGTATTGAGAGAGGGTGGGAGGGACTATCCATTTTTTCCCCCTTCAAAAAACATCATAACGATATCTGAGGAATGTCATAATTTAGGGTATTAAAACCCGGCCCACTGAACACAATGAACTTATATCCATTTTCTTAACTGGTCTATTTTTCTTATTCTATATTGGTTTCCAATGTATCATGTAGATTCTAATAAAAGCATCAAATATTTTAATATTTTTATAGATTTAAAACTTTTAAAAGTAGAATTTAAAAAAATCTAAATATTCATTGTTTGGTTAAATAACCGTTAAGTCAAAATAAAAATTGCACTCACGTATTCATTCATGATAATCTCAAAATTCTGTATTTCTATTTAGAATTAAAATTTTAAAAATCATGATTTTAAGAGATTCACTTATTTTTTAATTATCTATCCAAACCAAAAGGAATTCTGAATGCCAAAATCAATGAAAGACCAGAAACTGAATTATGACCTTCCTTTAAAACACAAATATATTCTCAAATTTCACCATCTCCCCCCCCCCCACACCCCCCAACCCTCCTTACACACAACAGTAAGAGAGAGATACATTATACTATACTTCTTTTCTTTCTAAACGAATCGAAATTTCCCTAAACCAACCCTGACCCCTCTTCCAAAAAAAAAAAAAAACCACCCAAACTCCCCTAACCGCCCAAAAAAAAAAAAGAAAAAGAAAAATGTAACTCTTAGAAGTCCTTACTCAATATTTTCATTTCTATTAAAGCTTTTGATTCCAACATAAATGTCATTTTTACTGCCTCATCACATTTTATCTCCAAAAATTTCTTTTATGTTTGTTACCAGTGGATGTGAAATGAAATCACTCTATGTTCTAGGGAGCTTTCAATTAAAATATGGTGGAGGGAAAAAAATAAGAAACACAGAATAAAGATAACACTTTCACTAACAAAGAAAACATAGGGAAAATGTGGTAAACAAGAAGAAAACGATAAGATAACGTTACGATAACCCGATTTTTAAAGAAAATTGGCCTTTGACCTCTTTCTTATCAATTAATTTAGGAAAAAAATCTCAATTATAATTTTATTATTGCCCCAGTCTCAATCAATGTTAGAGTTAATTGATTTCTCACAACCACCCCTTCTTTATATATTTTTCATTTCCTTTTTTACCTTTCCTCATTGCTCCTGACGTTGCTCTTCTCTCAACCCAAACATCGAGATAAAGTAATTCATGGATCAACCTACGTGGTCAGGTCACCTTGGAGGTTGGAAGGGGGTGGGAAGCATCCTCCCGGGGGCTCGAGGACGGAGGCCCCAGACTAAATTTTTTTGGGATCGATCTTTTGCAGATCTTGTTTGTTCTTGCTCACGATGATTTTTATTTATGTTTGTGATCGATGTCGTATTTAAATCTAAATTATATATCAATTATTACTACTGTAGTCAAAGTTCTCATAAATCCTCATGTAAAGGATTGCAAATGCTGAAATGTGAAAAATCATTTTATGTGAATATGTGGAGGTTTTCCAGCATCATTGATCGAACTATCAATCTTGCACCACAAATGAGGGAAGAAATGTTTGAATCGAGAGTGGGATCTTAAATTCAACACAGTAAGCAGGAGGTGACAAAACAATTTTACGTGAAAAATCAAATTGGGAAAAACCACGAGGAGGAAAGAGAGTTCATTATATTTCTGAGATTTAAAATCAACTCTATCGAGTATTCCTGTGCTTACAATTTTTTATTATGGTCTCCTTCTTCCTAGATCTCTTGATGTTTAAATACTCTGTAGAGGCGTAGTCGATGGCGCTGATTTCGTGGATCTCCATTTTTGCACGATTTGTTCGCTGAGATTTTTTCCATAACTTCTTAGATTGTTGTGTTTTATTGTTGAGATTGGCATGCCGAAATTATTGGCCCAAAGACCCATCACTCTAGTTTTGATGATGATTAACTCATGTAGTTATAGTACTAATGATCTTGTATTTATTTAGTCTCAGATTTGTGATCAAGATCTTAGTAGGTGTGTAGCTTCAACAAAAGATTTAAAGTCAAGTTCTGGAGCTAACACGGTTTGATTCAAGAGCCTATGCATCAAGACCACATCAAGTACTTAAGAGGAGTCTAGCTCTTTGGATCAAGTTTGGACCAAGTCAAGAAGATGTGAAGACTTCAAGTGAAGACCTTCAAGATCAAGACTTGAGTCTAGATTTGTTTTGTTAAGATTTTATTTTTAAATAAAATGTAAAGGATAGAATAGTTGGTGGATTGCTCAAGTATATTATATACACACACACAATCTTGATTTAGATGAGTTTTCATAAAAAGAATTTTCATTTTGGAAAAGACTTTTCATTTTGGCAAAATACTGGTTTGGTTTTTGGAGTTTATTATATACATGTGTTTTTAACCAAAACCGTTTTAGAGCTTAATGTCAAAAATATAGATATTTCAACATTTATGTATAGTGGATCATATCCATACACACCATGCTTTAAAAGTGTTTAAAATATCTTATTTTTGTATTTGGAGAAGTTTTGAAAAAATCTATTTGAAAAAATACAGTTCTTATTTTTAGCCAAAATTTCTAAGTTACAAAAATAGTTCAAGATGTTTGTAACATGTCTTGATTCTACTCAAACATGTTTGTATATCAAAATATTATACTGAACTTATTTTTGTAAAATTTTAGAGATTTTATGAGATTTTATTTAAGATAAAAAGCCAAGTTTTAAATCCCTAAAAAGAGTCTGTCCTGGCTTCTGCCGGTCGACCGGGCCGGTTGACCGCGCTAGGAGTCGGTCGACTGAGTCGGTCGACCGACGTGCACAGAACGTGCACGCCAGTTTGGCTGGAGGGCCGGTCAACCGACCCGGTCGAACGTCAGAGAGCTTCTGCTCTCTGGAAAGCCCCGGTCGACCGGACCGGTCGACCGGCAGAGAGTATCTGCTCTCTGTTCCAGGCCATGATCAACTGGGCCGGTCGACCGAGGCTCCAACGGTTAAATTTTTGACCATAAAATTGTAGCGACAAATTCTATGCAATATAGAAATATGATGGGGCTTGGGCGGGCAATTCCACACTTCTCTTTGTTTCTGAGAACAAAGTTAGTAATATATAGTTTTTAGATCCCATTTGATAAGCATGTTAGAGTAATAATGAGGAAGATGTCTCAAAATTACAGATAAGGACTTCTAGAAAAATTGGCCTCCAAGATTAGAACTTGTGACAAGCAGTAACACATTTTTACAAGTTACTACTAAAATCAGAGCTCTAATGCATCTTTATTCTAATAAAAATAATTAAAAAATTATATAAAAAATTTTACAAATTATATATACCGCTCCATATATTTTATGAAATCCAGCATGAACATGTACGGGGGTCCGCCCCTGCCCACCAGTATGAATTTTTTTTTAATTTTTTAATTTACAGCTAATTTCCTGAACCGAGTGCCTCTCTCGTGTATAAAATGTCCCGTGAATATATAATTATATAGCAAAACAACTATAATTATATATGTAGCAATCCAAATCATTTTTTTCTTTTCTACTGGATTCTCCACTTGTCCTGGTGCATTTGAGTCAAGCAACATCATAATCATCATTTCAAGCATCCGTACGAATTGGTGTCAGAAAACTTTAATCACTAATGATGTGTTGTACCGTGTAAAAGTTAGACATCATGTGCAGTGTTTATACTATAGCTGCGCCAGACTATGTGGCCCACTTCTAGAGGTGGTTGTTAGACTTATTATATTTTAAAGTCTAATTTATTTTGGGCCTAATCAAGTCAATTGGATATTTACACCCGCCGACTTAACCTATGTTGTTTGACCCAATAAAGAATTGATCAAACCTAAATGGTTTGGGTCTAGACACGTTTTCAATTACACTTAGCCATGAGTGTATTTAAATTAGAATGTGGGACTCATCACACGTGTGGAACTCGTGTTATAAATCAAGGGCCTATATCTATGATGAGTTGAACTAGGGTTTCTTGATGCTATATATACCATGAGTAGGGTTCCCTCTCCACCAACAACAACAACAATAACCATCTCTCTCTTGGAGGCCTCTCATCTCCTCTAAGAATAAATAAGAGAACTTGGTGGCTGGAGAGAAGAATCCTCTCCCTCAACCCGGCGTCCTCGAGATCGTGCAACCTTCGGCATCCTCTTCGTGATGGAATCAGGTATGCCTAAAACCCTCCTTCCCTTTGATCATGATAAAGAGGCTTACAGTATATGTAGATCTTGTATGGAATAAATTTAGATCTAACAATTGGTATCAGAACCTCCTCTTTATCAGATCATAGGGATCTACAGAAATTATGATCTCGATATATAAATATCATAAAATTATCTCCTTTGATTCAATAAATATTTTGTGTCTCATATGTTGGATCAAAAGGTTAAAAGGAGTGATTTTTATTGACTTTAACATGTATATATATTTTTATGAAATTTGATTTGTGTGTTATTCTACATTTAAAAAAAAAAGGTACACTGCTTGGTCGGCTGCATGCAAACAATTTGCATGCAGCACAAGATAAAAAAAAAAAAAAAACATGTTCATGTGCTGCATGCAAGCAACGCATGCTGCACACAATTTTTTTTTGTTAAAAAAAAAAGGGAAACATGCATTGTGCTCTCTGCAGAGAGCACAATCCTCTCTGCAGAGCGCGCGCGCATGCCCGCATGCTAGCAGCATGCGTGCAATGGCCATCCTTGTGAGCGGGCAACAGCCGCCGGCCACCATGAGCCGGCGGCTACAAGGCAAATTTTTTTTTTTTGGGAGTTAAGGTTTCCTTAATTTGGGATTGTGAAATTGAATAGGATTAAATTTTTAATATAGATACAAAATTTAAATCTAATAAGGAAACTTATTTAATCTATTCTTAGTTGTTCTCACATTAAAGCTAATTGGGTTTTCTCCAGTTTATTTAAACCCGGCCCAATAAGAAAGGAAATCAATAACTAACCATTACGGGTCGGGTCTAATTCAGTCCCGATAAGCACTGCAGACCCGTTTTATCAATAGAAACTTCAATTAGCCGTTACGGGCTCATACGACCTCTGTTTTGGGCATGTAAACAGCCGTTTCGAAGCTCTTGACGAGCACTATAGTATTACAGGAACTATACATGACAAAACATAGTTAGTTGAAATAAAGAAGGCATTGAAGTGTTTGTTTATCATGGTTATGTGTACCCTTACATGCTTCCGCTTTATCATCAATATTTTATTACTTATATTGTCTTGCATGATGAATATTGGTGTTTATTACAGTTAATAACACACATATAAAGATATATACGTGTTCAAGCTAAAAGAATTTATAAAAGAGCTTATTTAATTGTGTATGTAGTTCATGCGGACAATAGCCGGCCCAAAGGAAGACTATTGTTTGGCCGAATTATGTACGGCGTCGGATACTTGATGTGGATAATGCAAGTGGGAGAACCTTGATGTGTGGTAATCGGCCCAAAGGAAGGTTGTCACACTATTGGCCCATATTGCATTACCCTCATCAACTAGTCCGATGGCGGAACAATAATATAGATGCATAAATTTGTGTGGCCTATGGGTGTGACAATCGGCCCAAAGGACGGTTGTCATTATGGCCGGGTCATTACATATATTATATGGCCAATATAGATTACTTAAACTTTAGGACCAATCTTATAAAGTGACAGTCGGCCCAAAGGAAGGCTGTTCTCTTAAGGACCTAGACTTTAGGATATCTATATTGGGCCAGTACAGTGTTGGCATATAGAGACACAACTTGGTCTGAAAGTTTAACCGGCAGCTCTATCGGTTAAACTGGTTGCATTTTCTGTAATTCATTTTTTATGGCTATTACAGTAGAATTTTATTAAATGCAATGTTTATGTTAAACTGATGAGAAATTGTATACTTATGTAGTATAAATTGAAAGGTACAAACTTTAAGAAGTGGTAAGACCACGTAAATGATCGTTCTTGAATTCATGCACTTAGAGTACACCTTAAAGATTGATGGATCTCTACTATCACTAATAAAAGTTCAGTAAAGAAAAGGTCAATTATGGTAAGTGGGAGAGATCTTACAAGATGTGTCTAATGGTTATAAAACATGCTATTCCTATGACTATTAGGGGTGCTATGCCTGATAAGGTTAGTGCTAAGAGTTTTCTAGCTTAAGTAGCAGACCGATTTACTAAATCGGATAATGTTGAGGCTAGTACGCATCTTAGCAAGTTAGTGAATATGCGCTACAATGGTAAAGGGAACATAAGGGAGTACATTATGAAAATGTCTAATCTTATTTCAAAACTAAAGGCACTGAAATTGAAACTCTCTAAAGAGATTCTAATGCACTTCATTTTGATTTCTCTTCCTCCACAGTATAACCCTTTCAAGATTAATTATAATGCTCAAAGGAAAAAATGGAGTCTCACTGAGCTCATTAGTCACTGTGTTCAGAAAGAAGAAAGGTTGAAACAAGAAAAGACTGAAAGTGCTCACTTAGCATTTCAGGGTAACACCACTAATAAGAAAAAAAAAGTAAAACTAAAAGGAGGAACATAAACACCACTACAGTGGCTGATCCTAAGTGGCAAAAGTGCAGAAAAAAGTAGCCTAAGGTCATTGCATACTTTTTCTGTAAGAAAGTAAGCCACCTCAAGTAGGAATGCATAAAGTATCAGAAATGGCTATTTAGCGGGTATATCTCATATTTATGTTTGTTTTGAGATTAATTTAGCTATAGTGCCACTTTATAAATTATGAATAGATAATTCACATAAGCGATTCAATGCGGAACTTCCAAACCCAAAGGAGGCCCAGCCCAGCTGAGCGATACGTATACATGGGTGATGGAAATAAAGTTGCAATTAAAGTTGTTGGAGTTTGTAGACTTAAATTAGATTCTGGTTTTTTGTTTTAGATTTGGATGAGACTTTATATGTACCATCCTTTTAGGCGGAATCATATTTCTATTTCATTTGTTAGACAGATCTAGTTTTGCTGTCACTCTTGATAATGAAATGCTTAGTCTACTTTCCAAACCTAAAGTTGTTGGTATTAGAATTCTGATTGATGGCTATATAAATTGAAACTCATGCTTTATATATTGTATCTCTATATGTGAATAGCATAGGCACTAAGCGAAAATTAATTAAAGAAATATTACAAAGTTTGGTACTAGACGAAGTTCAAGTGTCTTAATTTGGTGTATACAGACATTTGTGGTCCATTCCCTACAGCTTCTTGGAATGGCCATGAATATTTCATCACTTTTACAGACAATTACTCTCGTTATAGGTACCTGTACTTGTTCCATGAGAAATCCCAATCATGGACATGTTTAAAGCCATTAGATCTGATCATGGTGGTGAGTACTATGACAGATATAACGAATCAGGTAAATGTCCAGAACCATTTGTCAATTTCTAAAAGAGTGGTATTATCGCTTAGTACACCATATCAGGGACACCTCGTCAAAATGGTATTGCTGAGAGATAAAATCACACATTAAAGGATATGGTTGGGAGTATGATAGCTCACACTATTCTACCAAAGTCATTATATAGTGAAGCCTTAAAAATGGTTGTCACCTCCTTAATAGAATACCTTGCAAAACAGTAACTAAAACCCGTATGAGTTACGGACTGGGAAATCTCTCAGTATTAGGCATCTATATGTTTGGGGTTGTCCAATGGAAGCTCGGTCATATATACCATATGAGAAGAAGTTGGACTCAAGGACAGTTAGCTGTTTATTCATAGGGTATTCTGAGAGGTATAAAGGCTTTAAGTTTTATTGTCCCTCCACTAAGAACATAAAGACGGATTGCTAAATTTTTTTTTTGAGAATATTCAGAACAGTGGGAGTAAACTACATAAAGATTTCATATTTAAGAAAGGACATATTGTTATACCCATGACAATTGTTCCAAATGATAAAGTAGTTGTTCGACTTCAAGATGAAAATACAGTTGCATCCTTACAAGATACATATACAGTTCATCTTGAAGTAGATCATGTGGTAAGGTAGAAACTAAAAATTCTCAACCACAAGTGCCTACGAGATCAACTAGAGAGAGGAGATCAGTCATTGCAAATGACTATATATAGTTTATCTCCAATAGTATGAGTTTGACATAAGGCTAGAGGATGACCCCACATCCTTGAATGAGGCCAAACTCAACATTCACTCCACTAAATGGTCAAATGTCATGAAAGATGAGTTAAAATCCATAAAGGACAATGATGTTTGGGATTTAGTAGAGTTGCCTGAAGGAAAGAAACCGATTGGTTGTAAATGAGTATTGAAAACCAAGCGGGATTCGAAAGGTAATGTCAAAAGGTATAAGGCACATCTTGTCACAAAGGGATTCACTCAAAGAAAGGGCATTGATTATAAGGAGACTTTCTCCCTAATTTTCATGAAGCATTCTTTTAAGATTATTATGGCACTCGTGGTTCACTTTGACCTGGAGTTATACCAAATGGATGTTAAGATTGCCTTTCTTAATGGTAGCATTAAGAAGAAAATCTATATGGTGCAACCATAAAGTTTTAAAGTAAAAGTTTCATAATATTTGGTTTGCAAATAAAGAAATTCATTTATGGTTTAAAGCAAGCATCCCGTCAATAGTATTTGAAATTGATCAAGTAATATCCGACTTTGATTTTAAGGAAAATATAGTTGATCAATGTATTTTTAATAAATTTAAAGGGAGTAGATTTATATTTCTTGTGCTGTATGTGGATGACATTCTATTAGCAAGTAACGATATAGATCTTCTACTTGAGACCAAGAGTTTTTTCTCAAAGAATTTTGAGATGAAAGATCTTGGAGACGCTTCTTTTGTGATAGGCATCCAGATTCAACGTGACAGGACACGTGGAATATTAGGTTTATCACAAAAGGCCTATATAGATAAAGTGCTAGATAGATATGGCATGAAGAATTGCTCTTTGGGTGATGCGCCTGTCACTAAGGGAGATAAGTTAAGTCTACTCTAATGTCCCAAGAATGATCTACGGAAAGAGCAAATGAAAGACATTCCATATGTATTGGCGGTTGGATGTCTGATGTGTGCTCAAGTTTGTACCCATCCAGAATAGCATATACCATTGAGAAACTTGACAGAAACTTGATCAATCATGGGATTGATCTCTGGAAGATTGTCAGGAAGGTAATACGATATCAATAGAAGACTACATGAAATCTGATCAGTTGCAGCTGATCGGATACACAGATTCAGATTATGCTATATGTATCGACAATAGGAAGTCCACTTCATGTTATATTTTCCTTATTGTAGGAAGATGGTGGATTTAGTCGAGAGACCATTACAGCTACACTGTGATAATAAGAGCTATAGAGCTCTACTACAATAGTGACAAGAGTTCAGTAAAGTCGAAGCATATCGACATTAAATTTCTTATCATCAATGATAAAGTTCGGAATCATATTTTGTCTGTTGATAGTGATGACACTATTCTTAACATTACAGATTCACTCATTAAAGGACTTTCACCTTAAGTATTCTTAGAGCATATTGCTCATATGGAGATGACTAGTCATTATGATATCCTAATTTTGTGGGAGTGGATAATTTTATGTAACAGACATTATTTCTAAGTGCACTTTATGGATATTTGTTGATTCTGATAAATTTATAACTGCTTTTCTTAAAGTTTACTTTTGCGCATTTGAGTTTGTTGAATTAGCAGTTAGACTCGTTGGAGTCATAAAGTTAGACTTGTTGGAGTCATAAGGCTAGACTCGTTGGAGTCATAAAGTGAAAACCAGTTGGACTTGTACCTTATTTGATCAGAGGACATTTCCATGCCACACGTCCACATTTGATTTATGTCGTTAGGGGTTCTGAAACTTGTGATGTGGAAAGTCCTACCTCGATTATACAGAAGGTAACGATCGCCATGTTCGGTGGCAGGACTCTTAATGGACCAGATTGTTTTGAAACGTGGTTTGTCGGCGGTTAAAGTTTTGACGTCATAAAGTTATGCATAATATCTATTCAGTATGACTTGCTTGGCCCAAGTGGGAGATTGTTAGACTTATTATATTTTAAAGTCTAATTTATTTTGGGCCTAATCAAGTCAATTGGATATTTGCACCCGCCCACTTAACCTATATTGTTTGACCCAATAAAGAATTGATCAAACCTAAATGGTTTGGGTCTAGACACGTTTTCAATTACACTTAGCCATGAGTGTATTTAAATTAAAATGTGGGACTCATCACACGTGTGAAACTTCTGTTATAAATCAAGGGCCTAGATCTATGATGAGTTGAACTAGGATTTCTTGATGCTATATATACCATGAGTAGGGTTCCCTCTCCACTAACAACAACAACAATAACCATCTCTCTCTTGGAGGCCTCTCATCTCCTCTAAGAATAAATAAGAGAACTTGGTGGCTGGAGAGAAGAATCCTCTCCCTCAACCCGGCGTCCTCGAGATCGTGCAACCTTCGGCATCCTCTTCGTGATGGAATCAGGTATGCCTAAAACCCTCCTTCCCTTTGATCATGATAAAGAGGCTTCAGTATATGTAGATCTTGTATGGAATAAATTTAGATCTAACAGTGATCTCCTGATTCAAATCTCGAGCGGTTCGGATGTGTGTTTCTTAGAAATGAGACCGGACGCGGCGTGGAAGCAAATTAACCGCTTTGATAACCCTTGAAGGTTGCCAGATAAAGACGAATGGTTGTTCAACCTGTTCAAATCTAATTGTTTAATCTTAAACCGTCTTTTGATAATGTGTTAAGAGTTTAAATATAGTTAAGCTCTGCAACCTGGTCTGATGGATACGACTTGCATAAATAGGAACGCTCTTCTCACAGAGAAGGTGTTCAATCTCGAAAACCTTAGCCCTCGAGAGAATACACCTGTAATCACCATCACTTAGTGATTTTCTTTCTCTCTCCTGTGGTTTTCTCTTTCGGATTTTCTTGTACTTGTGTGTGGTTGCTTGATTCATTAGATTAATTTGGTACGTAGATTAGTTCCTTAGGAAATTATCCACAGCATGTGCTAATAGTTCTTCGATGAAATCATATATTTAAAGAAATTAAAACATACAATGAGAAATGAAAATTATCATTTCAAAACATCACTAATGATATTGAAGAACTTGAGAAAAGAGTTGGTAAGACATTTGACTTGTAACTAGCCGTATCACAAGTTCAAAATGTGCCACTAATATATTTGAGAAATTATCTTCCCCTGTATTGAGAGAGGGTGGGAGAGACTATCCATTTTTTTTCCCTTCAAAAAACATCATAACGATATCTGAGGAATGTCATAATTTAGGGTATTAAAACCCGGCCCACTGAACACAATGAACTTTTATCCATTTTCTTAACTGGTCTATTTTTCTTATTCTATATTTGGTTTCCAATGTATCATGTAGATTCTAATAAAAGCATCAAATATTTTAATATTTTTATAGATTTAAAACTTTTAAAAATAGAATTTAAAAAAAATCTAAATATTCATTGTTTGGTTAAATAACCGTTAAGTCAACATAAAAATTTCACTCATGTATTCATTCATGATAATCTCAAATTTTGGTATTTCTATTTAGAATTAAAATTTTAAAAATTATGATTTTAAGAGATTCACATATTTTTTAATTATCTATCCAAACAAAAAGGAATTCTGAATGCCAAAATCAATGAAAGACCAGAAATTGAATTATGACCTTCCTTTAAAACACAATATATTCTCAAATTCGCACCATCTCCTCCCCCCAGCCTCTCTCACACACACAACCCCCCCTTAACCCTCCATACACACAACAGTAAGAGAGAGATACATTATACTATACTCCTTTTCTTTCTAACCGAATCGAAATTTTCCCTAAACCAACCCTGACCCCTCTTCCAAAAAAAAAAAAAAAAACCACCCACACTCCCCTAACCGCCCACAAAAAAAAAGAAAAAGAAAAATGTAACTCTTAGAAGTCCTTACCCAATCTTTTCATTTCTTTAAAGCTTTTGATTCCAACATAATGTCATTTTTACTGCCTCATCACATTTATCTCGAAAAATTTCTTTTATGCTTGTTACCAGTGGGTGTGAAATGAAATCACTCTATGTCCTGGGGAGCTTTCTATTAAAATATGGTGGAGGGAAAAAAAATAAGAAACACAGAATAAAGATAACACTTTCACTAACAAAGAAAACGTAGGGAAAATGTGGTAAACAAGAAGAAAATGGTGAGATAACGTTATGATTACCCGATTTTTAAAGAAAATTGGCCTTTGACCTCTTTCTTATCAATTAATTTAGGAAAAAAATCTCAATTACAATTTTATTTTTGCCCCAGTCTCAATCAATGTTAGTATTAATTGATTTCTCCCAACCACCTCTTCTTTATATATTTTTCATTTCCTCTTTTACCTTTCCTCATTGCTCCTAACATTGCTTTTCCCTCAACCCAAACATCGAGACAAAGTATTTCACGGATCGACCTAAGTGGTCAGGTCACCTTGGAGGTTGGAAGGGGCTAGGAAGCACACTCCCGGGGGCTCGAGGACGGAGGCCCCAGACCAAATTTTTTTGGGATCGATCTTTTGCAGATCTCGTTTGTTCTTGCTCGCGATGATTTTTATTTATATTTGTGATCGATGTCGTATTTAGATCTAAACTGTATATCAATTATTACTACTGCAGTCAAAGTTCTCATAAAATCCTCATGTAAAGGATTGCAAATGCTGAAATGTGAAGAATCATTTTATGTGAATGTGGTGGAGGTTTTCCAGCATCATTGATCGAACGATCAATCTTGCACCACAAATGAGGGAGGAAATGTTTGAATCGAGAGTGGGATCTTAAATTCAACACAGTAAGCAGGAGATGACAAAAAAATTTTACGTGGAAAATCAAATTGGAAAAAACCATGAGGAGGAAAGAGAGTTCATTATATTTCTGAGATTTAAAATCAACTCTGTAGAGTATTCCTGTGTTTACAATTTTTTTATTATGGTCTCCTTCTTCCTGGATCTCCTGATGTTTAAATACTCCGTAGAGGCGTAGTCGATGGCGCTGATTTCGTGGATCTCCATTTTTGCATGATTTGTTTGCTGAGATTTTTTCATAACTTCTTAGATTGTTGTGCTTTATTGTTGAGATTGGCATGCCGAAATATTTATCACTATTCATTATTGCCCCTACAAGAATAGGGAAGCATTTAGAACGTGAGGAAATAATGACAGAAAGAATGGGCTCGAGTCCTTCTCCTCGGGGTTGAATGTGAAGTCGGGGCAAGGCCTGAGGCTCTTTCCTCAAGTTTGAATGTGATACAACTGGTACCTCGAGTTTGTTGTCCACTTGTGACACTCATGGTGTAGCGGGACATATGTCACGATCTTGGAGAGTGATCGGATTCTGACTACTACAGATGCCTCCTTGCTATTGCGGTTGCTGGAGTCATGGGAGAGGAATTAGAAGGGTAAGTGCTCTGAACTTTTCTGGAAATAGATGCAGGGGAAGATCTGATTTGATCATTGCGCATCTCTGGGTGATCTGGCAACGGTGTGGATGGATGACAGCTAGCTTGCGTATCTTTAGGGCCTGATCTGGAGACAAACAACTTCCAAGACTAGCGTCTTTTCACATTTCTCTATTACGATAGATGAGATCGTGTGACAGTGGTACTTGATTTCTCGATGAATGACGTACTGAAAATTTCAGGATGTGGACCGATTTCTTAGGGATTGAAAATTTGAATGAAGAACGCTAAGGCTTCTTCCCCATTTATATAGAGGGTGAATGCTCGAGAAGAAATTCTCTTATCTTCTGAAAACTTCTTACTTTCAAAAACTCTTGTTTTGCTAACTGCGATATGTTCCCTCTTCTTAGTCCGATGGAGGAAAGAAAGAGAGGATGAAGGCGGTTGTTGCCTTCTTGATATTCAGGAGTCCAGTTGTCGAGAAACATCAGTCCTTGTGATAGGCTCGTCGAGAAATATCAGTTTTTGTGACGAGGCTCGGCTTTCAGGAAGGATAGGTAGGGATCTTGCTTCGGCCGGGCCTATTTGTCTGATCTCCGATCAGATCTGTCCAGTCTAGAGTTGGGTCTCGTAGCTCCTCTTTCCTGACAGCATGTAAAAGGCAGGAATGAGGGCTGAGCATATCATCCTTGCATGTGTCTGGTTGTTTGTACTCCGACCTATGATTGGGAGGGAGTGTTGGTATGTTGCTCAGGATCATCTACAGATGAACCGCCCCTTCTTCCTTGGCTCTGACTTCATCCTCGAAGCGAGAGGTTGGCGGTAATATCACTTCTGTCTTACAAGCTTCAGTCTGCAACTTAAAGCGTGATCTTGAGGTCTTTCTGGGAGTTCTCGGTATCATCAACCTCCCAGAAATGGTGGATTGTTTGTTTGGAAGTCGTTTCGTAGATGCTATCGTGGAC
The DNA here is from genome assembly GCA_038442645.1 of Agave tequilana. Classification (NCBI taxonomy): domain Eukaryota; kingdom Viridiplantae; phylum Streptophyta; class Magnoliopsida; order Asparagales; family Asparagaceae; genus Agave; species Agave tequilana. Next base: position 112,114 of record JAVJIF010011828.1, on the reverse strand, counting down.
GTTGGAATTGGAAGGAGTATTTGTATGTCTTTTCAAAAACTCACAAAAAATGACGTAATTTTGTATTTTCTTGTAAGATATAATCACAATGTTAGAAGGGATTGTAATGGAAATGTAAAAGTTTATGTACGTGAATAAAATTGTTTTGATCTTTCTTGAACTGAATTTGTTGAATTATTGGACTTGTTGGATTGTTGGCTTGTTTGGAACTGGTTGTCCACACGGAGCATTAATCAGCTCTCCTAAATCTTGCCCTGAAAGTGCTCTAGAATAGTGGGAAAGAAGGATGTCGCAGTTCTCGAGCGGGTGAAATTCCATCTGTGTTACTTGCAAGCTATTTCTCCAAGCGTGAGAAATCCTTGAAAGTACACTTAGAGGGGGGTGAATAGGTGTAAGGCTATCAAATGACAAATGTTGCAAAATTAAAACAAATTGCAACACACTTAGTGTAACTAAAGAGTGTAGCCGAATTCCCGGTGAAGGGCTCTGAACTAACTCCTCTAGATTCCTCTTAAATAAGAGTTGAGGTGCTATGTAAAGCTTTCTTGGTTCAACACAAGTGAGACACACAAACAATACCAAGCATATAAATGACATGAACAATATGAATCAATGCAAGGCACAATATAAGAGAGAGTTAAGAGATAGTGGATCAATCGCAAATACAAAGATATGTTTCGAGGTTCAAGCCACTGCTCTACATCCCCGCCTTCACACAGAAGGATTTCCACTATATCGTCCACACAGGACTTCCCACAAAGAGAACCTCCACTGAGAATTTGGATAATACAACTTTGGAGTACACAACTCCTCTCTTCAAATAATACAACCTCTACACAAGAGGCAAGGCACAACAACTATCACCTCTATATTTAGAGAGATGGTCACTTAGCCAAAACAAGATCAACCTCTCACTAGAGGGATAAGGCACTAAGCCACAACTCCACAATAATCACCTCTACACTTAGAGGGATAGGCATTTAGCTAAACAACAATCAACCTCTCATAGAGGGATAAGGCTCAAAGCCAAACAACAACCACAATCACCTCTATACCTAGAGGGATACCAACACAACCAAACTCCTCCACAATCACCTCTCACTAGAGGGATACCAACAACCAAACACAACCTCCACAATCACCTCTCACTAGAGGGATACCAACAAATAAAAGGAAGGTTACAACACTTAGTGGTATTTACAACCACAAACCAATATTCCTCACAAAACAAAATCCTAATAGAGAGGATAGATAGATAGCTCAAGTGTGAGAAAACAAAAAGTTTGAAAAACAAATCACAAAGAAAAACTCTTGAGAAAACTTCTAGATGGCTATAGAAATGAAGAACAAAAACCAATTCCCAAAGACTATATCTTTCTTTGATTTTTTCAACCCTTTAAAACAAATAAAGATAGATCTTTATAACCCAAAAACTCTTTGAAAATTTGTTGCTAAAATACTGAGAAAGATAGAAAATTTTGCTCTTAAAATTCTTGATGAAATCAGCTAAAGAGGGGGCTATTTATAACCCTCCAAGAAATCAGCCCGTTGGCAGTAGGAAAGGTCAGAAATGACCTTCCGATCGACCGCCGGTCGACCGGTCAATGGTCATTTTTATGACCGTTGAGCCACCGATCGATCGCCCGGTCTACCAGGCCTGGAAACAGAGAGCTGGGGCTCTCTGCCGGTCGACCGCCCGGTCGACTGGGGCCATTTTCAGAGAGCAGATGCTCTCTGAGGGTCGACCGGCCTTCCAGCCAAAGCTGTCATGCACATTTGTGTACGTCGGTCGACCGACTTCTACCGGCCGGTCGACCGGCAGAAGGCCAGGTCCAGATTATAGGGATTAAAAAACTTGGTAATTTTATCTTCGAATAAATCTCATAAAATCACATAAATTTCACAAAAATAAGTTTTATTAGATCTTTAAAATACAAATATGTGTGACTGAAATTCAGCACATACTACAAACTATTTGAACCATTTTTGTGATATTGAAATTAGGTTTTAAACCAAAATCGGTATTTTCTAAAAACAAAACTTTGAAATGAAATCCGATTTTTTCAAAAAACATGTAAATACAAAAAAATGATATTGAAACAACTTTGAAGCATATTGTATATATGTATAGAATCCAATATACACATAAAGATTTATATCTATGTTTTTAACATGAAATCCAATATCGGTTAGACCGAAAGCCAAAACCAAATAAACTTTAAACTTGTGTGTGTATGTGAACTTGAGCATATTAACACTATCTAATCTTTACACTGATCTAAACATAAACTAAATACAAACCGAAGTCTTCTTATCTCCAAGCCGACTTGATCCAAACACTATCCACCGAGCTTGACTCCAACCGAGTATAGATACGATCTTGACGCTCGAGCTCTTGAATCTACATGAACGCTCCAAAATCCTTTGTTGAAACTGATCCCCTACTAATATCTTGATCAAATATCTGAAACTAAATATCACAAGATTATTAGTAAACTACAACTACATGAGTTAATCATCATCAAAACTAGAGTGAAGGGCCTCTGGGCTAACAATCTTGACTATAGAGTTGGGTTCACATTTGCTTTCGAGTAGAGAATATCCCATTTGTGGAGCTGCATTGTCGGGGCTCCAAGAGGGGGAATCTGTGCAGTGAAGCTCAGTCCTCGAGTGGGAGAAATCCCACTGTGAAGTGACTAGAATATTTTTAGGATGTTCCATCGTTGTCCCCGAGTAGGGGAGATCCCATCTCTAGGTATATAGGATAAAGGTAGGCAGTGGTAATAAGGTACACATACAAGCAAGCAATGAAACATTAAAATAAAATGGTAAATGCAACACTTAACTGTCGGGAGTCGACAAAATTTAAAACATGATACCTATCGCTTCTGTCCTAGGGGAGCAATTTGAGTACGTCTACATGGAGTTGGTACATTGAGGGGAGGGGGTGTGCGCGCGCGCGCATGTGTATATATGTAGACACACCCCTAGGCACATGTGGTCGTAACCTTGTTGGGACCAGCATAAGAATGGCCTGAAGTGAGGGTACAATCTAACGACAGATTGGATGCATTTCTGGATAGGAGCCCCAACCTAGAGCGACGATCAGTATTAGAGTTATCCTCTATATGAGGGAAATCCCACATTAGAGCTATCTCCTGAGTAGGAAAATCCCATCTCAAAATATAGATGGATGGATGAATTCATCTGTCCGCAAATTCAGATGAAGGGAGCCCATAGGCTGATGCGGGTTCTGACACCGCGTTATAGAGATCGAGTAGGGAAAATCTCGTCTCCATGCATGTACCGACACCTCACTATGATATCTGAAATCACCTAGAGGGGGGTGAATAGGTGACTAGCTAATCTAATGGGGAAATAATGCAGAATTAAAACTATTTATACTAACTAAAAATTCTTAAGCTAAACACACCAAGTATAACACAAGAATGTAGCCGGATTCCCCGTGAATGGTTATGAACTATCTCCTCAAGATTCCTCTAGATAAGAGTTGAGGTGCTGCTATGACTCTCTTGGTTGAATACAAGTGTGAGCAAACAATTCCCAAGCATATAATAATTATGGCACAAGTATATCAAGCTAGTAAAGATAAAGGCAATATAAGCATGTAAGATATAAATACAAGTGAGAGATAGAGAGAGCAATCGTAAACACGAGAGATTTGTTTCGAGGTTCGAGCACCCTTGCTCTACGTCCCCGCCTTCAACACTATGAAAGATTTTCACTATAAACGATCCCACCGGATCACTTGGTGTCGCAACACCTACAACGAGTTCACACTAGAATTCCTTAGACTCACTAGTCCCTCTTTTGTTCCTGTAAGAACTACACACCGCAAGCACACTAGCTTGCCGAGGCCGCACCTCTACACCAAGCTCTCACTAGAACTCGAAACAATGCGAACCTGCAAGTCTGCCTCCTCAAAATAAGAATGAACACTTTGGTGATCTCAACACTTTGATCACCCACAAACACTCTCACAACAACTCTCCTATAGGAATGATATAGCAATGGGAAGCTCAAGTATGTGTGAGAAAATCTAGGATTGAATTGGTGGTGAAAAACTCAAGAAATCACTTTTGAAAACTCTTAATAAACTCTCCTTTTGGTTTGAAAATATTGGCTCTAAAACATGTGGATAAAACCACTGATATAGGTAAGAAAAACTAGCCCAAAAACTCTCTTGAAATCTTGTAGATAACAGTCAAAGGGAACTCCAATATATAGGCCTCCAAAATCTAGTCGTTGGGGTCCAAATCAGTAATCTGGACTGCTGGCGGTCGACCAACTAACGGTCAGATTTCTGACTGTTGTGCAAGCGGTCGAACGGCCGGTCGATCGTTGCTGGCAAATGACCCAGCGGTCGACCGGGCCATTTCCAGAGAGCAGAGGCTCTCTGGCGGTTGATCGTGCGGTCGACTGGCCTTTGGCTTAGCACGAATGTGCACATCGGTCGACCGAAAGGTCAGTCCAACTAACTTTGGGGATTTAAAAACTTGTCTTTTTACCTTCAATAAAATCTCATAAAATCTCTAAAAATCTACAAAAATAAGTTCAGTAATATACTTTGATATACAAACTTGTTTGAGTAAAAATAAAAACATGTTATAAATATTTTGAATTATTTTTTTAATTTGGAAGTTTTGCCTTAAACAAAAATATGTATTTTTTCAAAACGATTGAAATTCCTCGAAATATAAAAATAAGATATTTTAAACACTTTTGAAGCTTAGTATGTATGGATATGATCTACTACACATATATGATGAAATATCTATGTTTTTGACATTAAGCTCTAAATTAAGTTTTGATAAAACACATGTATATTTTGAAATTTAAAAACCAAAACGGTATTTTTTAAAATGAAAGCTCTATTTTGAAAACACATATAAATCTTGTGTGTGAGTGTATATGAACTTGAGCAGTCTACCAACTAATCTATCCTTTACATTTTATCTAAAAATAAAATCTTACAACAAACAAACCTAGACACAAGTCTTCTCTTGAAGGTCTTCTTCTTCTTTCTTGACTTGGTCCAAATCACAATCCAATGAGCTAGACTCCTATTGAGTATTTGATGCAATCTTGATGCGCGAGCTCTTGAATTAACACGTGCTAGATCCAAAACTTGACTTTAAATTCTTTATTGAAGCTAAACACCAACTAAGATCTTTATCAAATATCTGAGGCTAATTTAAACACAAGATCATTAATATTATATATGCATGGATTAAAGTCAAGCTTCATAGAAGCTCCCCCTTAACTCATGCATAACAATAAACAAATATATATTACAATGAAGTGCATAAAACTAAACAAATATGTATGCGTAAACAAGGTGAGAGAAAACATACATAAAAAAAAGTCTTTTCTCTAAAAACCTTCTCCCCCTTTTTGTATAAACTTTCAAAATCATTCTCCTCCTTTTTGTATAAACATAAACTCAAATTGTAAATATGCATATATAAACTCAAAATCATAATATGCATATATAAACTCAAAAACATTCTCCCCCCTTTTTGCCAATCATCAACAAAGGGGTGAAAAATAAATCAACAATAAGGATATATATGCGATATACATTCATGAAGAAGAAGACGGTAAGTTAGCTCCCCTGCATACATGCATTACATGAAGAAGGGATGATAAAATCTTAACTCACATAAAACTAATATACAATGCATAAGTGGAGATGTTAGGCTCCCCCTACATACGTGTATCATACGAAGAAGAGATGTCAAGCTCCTCAATACAAGATACACTTAACTGAATATATATATAAAGGAGATGTTAAGCACCCCTTGCATATAGGCAATACAAATCAAAATATTTTTAATCATCACTTTAAAGACAAAATTTGAATTTTCTTAAAAATTTTGAAACGAGGATTAAGATATCACAAGATTTTTGATACCAAATGAAATTGAAAATTTTGATACCAATTGAAATTGAAACATTTGTAAATTGTGATACCAAAGAAAGTAAAATATTTTATATTTAGATATCAATTAAAATATATGGTAAATTTTGATATCAATTAAAAGGTAAAATATGATGTATATTGATACCAATTGAAATACCAATAGAAAATAATGCATAAGCTTATTAAAATACCAATTGAGATATCAATTGAAAACAAGATTTAAGTCAAGCTTAGTATAAACATAATTTGTGCTTTAAACATGTAAATATTATAAATCAAACACAATCAATTCATATATATGTATGAAAAATGAAAAATATCAAATGAAATTGTTATTGTTTGAGGTTTGAAGCATACATATATAAGAAAATAAATATGAGTATACAAAAATATAATTTCATGAAGTTCATGTGTATAACTCATGCCTAACCACCCTACACATGCACATGATAAAAAGGATTTTCAATAAGGCTCACAGGGCATGGTCGCCCATCTGTCTTCCCTTAAAGGGTTGGTAGGAATTTTTAAAAATAAGATTTTGAAAATATTTTGTAAAATTTGAAAACTCTACCCAATGAAGAATAAATAACTAGGTAAAGTAATTTTTAAAAAAACTAGTTAAAGATCCTTCAAATATGAAAGCAAATCAAATATATCTTATGAAGCATACCAAATACATAAGAGTTGACGCTCAAAATCTATAAAGCTAAAAAATTCTCGTGAAAACAATGTCATGAGTAAACAAATGAAGTGTGAGTGCACAAAAATCATGTAATTAGTATAATCATGAAAAATAGTAAACAAGGAGCAAAACAAACATGAATATCTTTTTATCAAACAAATATGAAAATCATAAAAATTTATTTTTCATTTAAAAACGAACTTCAAGGTATATGCATGTTTTATCCAAAATTAACAATATACATACATATCCCAAATATAAAGAGAGTCCATAATAGTATCTGCATGAAGGCAAGTGACTTAAGGGTACATATGTATATTTATTAGTTTTGAATAAAAAATACATATACATGAAGCAAAACATGCATGAAAATAGGAAAAACATGTATAAATGAAAGAATCATCAAAACTAGGTTATACTGGTACGTCTAATGGGTACAAATGAGTAATTAAGCACAAACATTCAATAATCAAATGTGGCTCACTAGTTGTACGAGTATATGCACAAGTTTTGACAAAGACTACATCTAAATAAGTTATTCACCACATGAAGCAAAGCATCAAAAACATGAACATGCTAAAAATTATTAATATAAAAGCATGTAAATAAAATAGGAGTTTAGAGATAATTACCAAAATCATAAGCACTATACTCTAAGTCTCCAAAACATGGTGGTCTTCCCATCAAACTTCCTTAATAGCGGTGCATCAATTTTGTATGTCCATTTAGCCCATACATCCACCACCAAAGCACCAACCCTCTCACGTCATGTGAGAGCCCACACCTACATCAAATACAAGTGGTGGAGATTTTGGTACCCATTTTCTTTTAGGGTCACGGGGGTTAGTATTATTTTGAATCCAAACATTTTTATTTGAAAATTTTAAAGAATTTAATCTATCAAAACAAAATTTTACCAAATGGCCTTTGCGGTCACAATGTTTACATTTGTACACTTTAGAATACACATGTGAATGAGTGTGATCATGATGTGGAAAGTGTGCATATGTGTGCCGTAGGTGATGTGTATGAACATGTGGAGGTTGTTTCTTTTGAAACAAGGTATTAAATCTATTATGGTTAAATGCACAATTGCTCAAAGTTGAGCTCAAACAATTTATTCTATTTTTCAAAACTTGAACCTCATTTTTATCAATGGTAGTAGCATGAAAAGCATGGTCAACAATCTTTTTCTTTTTGAAAATATTTTCCTTTTCTTTTGAAACAATTTTTCGTTTCAAGGAGTTGTTTTCATTCAAAGTAATTTCTTTTTCCTTTTCCACCAAAATATTTATTTTTCAAAGAAGTATTTCCTTCGAAAAGAACATTCAATTTAGAAGTCAAGAAAATATTATCCTTTTTCAACATATCATTTTCTTTTGAAATGCATTCCAATTTATTTTGAAAATAATCTTTTCTTTTAATAAGGAATCAAATTTATTTTTCATTTTCTTATTATCCTTTTTAAGCAACTCATATTTTTTAAGAAGTTGTTGACAAAATGAAGCAAGATCATCATATGACATGTCAACATTCTCTTCTAACTCGGATTCAGAGTTTACCTCAAGGGGTTTCTCTCCTTGGACCATGTAGCATAAGTTGAAAGCATCACTTTCATCATCCGAGTCGCTCCCCGCATAATATTTCTTTTGTTCGCCAAGGGAGACTAAAGTGTTCCATACTACAAAAGCCGAATCAAAATTAGAACCCTAAATAAATATTTATCATTTAGGGTTGACTTTAAGGCATGGATGGCTTTTGCATTAGCCTCTAAAAGTTTGCCATTTAAACAATATGAATCTTTAGTAGTGGCAAAATAAACATGAATCCCTAAGGCGTTGAGGTACAATGATATCTTAATCTTTCAAGTTTGGATGTTAAGAATATCAAAAGTGGGAGGTGACATGAAATCCATGTGTGCGTACAAATATTGTGATTAGCTATAAATGAGGATCTTTAACTCTAAGTTATTTGACCCAAATCAAGAGCACCAAGCTCTGATACCAATTGAAATTACCTAGAGGGGGGTGAATAGGTGACTAGCTAATCTAATAGGGAAATAATGCGGAATTAAAACTATTTATGCTAAATAAAAATTCTTAAGCTAAACACACCAAGTATAACATAAGAGTGTAGCCAGATTTTCCGTGAAGGGCTCTGCACTATCTCCTCAAGATTCCTCTAGATAAGAGTTGAGGTGCCGCTATGGCCCTCTTGGTTGAATACAAGTGTGAGCAAACAATCCCCAAGCATATAATAATTATGGAACAAGTATATCAAGCTAGTAAAGATAAAGGCAATATAAGCATGCAAGATATAAATACAAGTGAGAAATAGAGAGAGCAATCGCAAACACGGGAGATTTGTTTTGAGATTTGAGCACCCTTACTCTACGTTCCCGCCTTCAACACTATGAAGGATTTTCACTATAAACGATACCACCGGATCACTCGGTGCCGCAACACCTACAACGAGTTCACATTAGAACTCCCTGGACTCACTAGTCCTTCTCTTGTTCCCGCAAGAACTACATACCGCAAGCACACTAGCTTGCTGAGGTCGCACCTCTACACCGAGCAATCACTAGAATTCGAAACAACGCGAACCCGCAAGTCCGCCTCCTCAAAACAAGAATGAACACTTTTGTGATCTTAACAATTTGATCACCTACAAACACTCTCACAACAACTCTCCTATAGGAATGATATAGCAATGGGAAGCTCTAAGTATGTGTGAGAAAATCTAGGATTGAATTGGTGGTGAAAAACTCAAGAAATTACTTTTGAAAACTCTTAATAAACTCTCCTTTTGGTTTGAAAATATTGGCTCTAAAACATGTGGATAAACCACTGATATAGGTAAGAAAAACTAGCCCAAAAACTCTCTTGAAATCTTGTAGAAAACAGTCAAAGGGAACCCCAATATATAGGCCTCCAAAATCTAGCCGTTGGGGTCCAAATCAGCAATCTGGACTGCTGGCGGTCGACCAACTAACGGTCAGATTTCTGACTGTTGTGCCAGCGGTCGAACGACCGGTCGATCGTTGCTGGCAAATGACCCAGCGGTCGACCGGGCCATTTCCAGAGAGCAGAGGCTCTCTGGCGGTTGATCGTGCGGTCGACTGGCCTTTGGCTGAGCACGTATGTGCACATCGGTCGACCGAAAGGCCGGTCCAACTGATTTTGGGGACTTAAAAACTTGTCTTTCTACCTTCAATAAAATCCCATAAAATCTCTAAAAATCTACAAAAATAAGTTCAGTAATATACTTTCATATACAAACATGTTTGAGAAAAAATTAAAACATGTTACAAATATTTTGAACTATTTTTGTAATTTGAAAGTTTTGCCTTAAACAAAAATCTGTATTTTTCCAAAATGATTGAAATTCCTCCAAATATAAAAACAAGATATTTTATACACTTTTAAAACTTAGTATGTATGGATATGATCTACTATACATATATGATGAAATATCTATGTTTTTGACATTAAGCTCTAAGTTAAGTTTTGATAAAACACATGTATATTTTGAAACTTAAAAACCAAAGCGGTATTTTCTAAAATGAAAAATCTATTGTGAAAATGCATATAAATCTTGTGTGTGAGTGTATATGAACTTGAGCAATCTACCAACTATCTATTCTTTACATTTTATCTAAAAATAAAATCTTATAACAAACAAACCTAGACACAAGTCTTCTCTTGAAGGTCTTCTTCTTCTTTCTTGACTTGGTCCAAACCATGATCCAATGAGCTAGACTCCTTTTGAGTACTTGATGCAATGTTGATGCGCGAGCTCTTGAATCAACACGTGCTAGCTCTAAAACTTGATTTTAAATCCTTTGTTAAAGCTAAACACCAACTAAAATCTTGATCAAATATCTGAGACTAATTTAAGCAAAAGATCATTAGTACTATAATTACATTAGTTAAGCATCATCAAAACTAGAGCGATGGGCCTTTGGGCCAACAATATCAAGGTGGGGATATCCTATCTCGGTGCGGGTTTCGATACTATGATATGGATATCGAGTGGGAGAGATCCCATCTCGGTGCGGGTTCTGACACCCCAATATGGATATCGAGTGGGGGAAATTCCCTCTTAGTGCGGGTTATGATACCGCATTGGAATAGGGAAGCATTTATAACGTGGGAATATAACGACGGAAAGAGAGGGCTCGAGGTCCTCTCCTCGGGGTTGAATGTGAAGTCGGGGCAAGGCCCAAGGTCTCTCTCCTCGTGGTTGAGTTTGAAATCGAGGTAGGGGTTCGAGGTTCTCTCCTCGGGGTTGAATGTGAACTCAGGGTAAGGCGTGAGGCTCACTTCTCGGGGTTGAATGTGATGCAACTAGTATCTCGAGTTTATTGTCCACTTATGACACTTCTGGTGTAGTGGGACACATGTCGTGATCTTAGTGAGTGGTCAGATTCTAACCATTAGAGTGAGGAATGTAACTCAAGGAATATGACTCATGACTTGATTTCGACTTTGAGAGAGGTTTTTAGAGAGGAGTAACACTGTGACAGAAGGGATGGTCGCAGTCCTCATAATAAGGACTGTGACCATGGTAGCTGTCCTTATTATGAGTAACAGTAATCGTAATAAAGATTATGACCATGATAGAAGTCCTCCTAAAAAAGACTGCAACATTATTATGAGAAGCAATCCTCATAATAAGGATTGTGACCATGATAATAGTTTCTTATTATGAGTAGCAATCCTCATAAAAAAAATGCGATCATGAGGACTGCAACCAGTCAGTTCTCATATTGTCGCAATCGCAGTTGCAGAGTACTTTGAAATTGACGTCGCAGTTGCGGAGCGCTTTCAATTGTGTTTGTGATCATGGTTAAAATTTAAAACGTGGTATTTTAGTCTTTTTTACATTTCGCGATTAAAATCCTTCTCGACACGTGTCTGTAATCTGGTATTCGTTAAAAAAAAAATAAGGCCCTTCGGCGAAAAAAATTGTAATTGAGGTTTTCGCTAATTAAGTTTTAATATAACATGTTCAACCGAAATCCCTTTTTTTCTTTTTTGAAGGAATTTGATCAAATCATATACTCACTTTGGGTATATATTCTGGTGCAATCTAGCCTTTTATTTTTGCGCTTTACTTTCCACTCAATTTTTCAACTTGGAATTGAGTTAATCAAACATGAAAAACTGATCTAAAAAAAAGAGAGAGCACAAGTGGAGTAACCTTCTCTTAATCTTAACATAACATGAAATATTATTATTAATACTTAGGAGTCCCTTACATAGAGAACCATAACATAAACATCAACGATACAAACCACAGGTTGTTATATTACTATTTTACATCAACGATACGAACCGCAGTTTGTTTTATTACTACTACAACAAGCCCCAGCAGCTTCAGCAGACTAGATGACGGAGGTTGGAGACGTAACAACATGACTTCAAGCTTCAACTCCCTGTTGGAAATTAAAGGAAATTCTAATTAATAGATAATTAAATATGAGGTTATATTAGCAGTTAATTTTTCTATATTATTAGAGATTTGAACTTTAATTATGTCATTTTACCCCCTCCATCTAACACTTGTTTAACTCTCCGTCAAAAGAGGGTCACATAACTCTTTAGTAGCATACTGCAATTAATTAAGTCTAAAATGTTTATGTGCTAATTAATCAGGAAGGGCTATATATGTAGTTAACCATCTTACCGCGAGTTCGACAGGATTCTGCACTTGTGCTAGAAAAGCAATAACATCTGGCAGCTCAACATCATTCGCAGTGATTTTGCACTTCGTTTTGTCAACTTGAACGTGGAGCAGGATACCAAGTTTTTGGCGTAGTTTTTCAGCCGTCGCGACCTCTTTTCCATTTATCGTTTGTTTTGGGAAGTTGTAAGAGGTGGGGTACGTATAGTAGCAGAACAAAATCTCAGAGTACGTCCCCCATTTTCTCTCTAAATCATTCAGCATCCATTCCTTGAGATAGACAGGCTGCGAGCTCAGGAGGTTGGCTGAGAGACCGTTGGAGAGGACGATGAATCTGCAGGCTTCGGAGATCAACTGAGCCACGACTATCAGTGCCGCCGCCACACTCGTGTCGCCTTTTGTGGACGTGGCTAGTGTTTTCACAGCTGCTTCGAAATTGAATCTATTAAGGTTTATCTCCGTCAGTGACTTGCCTGCTGCTCTTTCCAGTGCCACGTAGTCGCCTTTGAAGCCCAAGAACTGAGAGTTTGGAATCCATTGCTTGTCGCCTTTTTTCCCGAACTCAAACCAGGTCGACGAGGTGGTCGCTAGGTAGCCGACCACGTAGAGGTTGCCCACGCGAAACCTCACCGTGGTGTTTGCTCCTCCGGCTCCTGTTAGTTTCAGGTCGAACCATTGAGGGTCTGTCTCGTTGTCGGGGGGCAGCACCGCAATCGCGTCGCCTTTAGGTCCTATTTCACCGCCTTTCAACTTACCGCGGAGATTGGCCTGGAAGGCTATGTACTCATCAGAGTCTAGCGTTTGTACGTCGAGGCTGAGCTCAAATTTCACCTTCAAATGTTCCTCGCTGCTAGTGTATTTGTCAGCAGCAGTTGCTGCTGCAGAATCATAATTAATAATGATTAAATTATCATAAAATCTTTTGAAGAGCTAGCATCAAATGTTTTACTTACCAATAATGATCAGAAGTAACGTCAATATTCCGAAGATACTGGACTTGAAAGAAGCCATTGAGTTTTGGGTATGAATTCTCTGTGAGAGCCAACTCCAAGGGTTCAATTTATAGGGGAAATTTTAACAGTTAGTAATCAAAAGACTAGCATGTTACTGTCCAAACTCAATGAATGAACATGGCTGCATCACCAATTTTTTTATCTATTATCATTTTCTTATCTTTAGCCATACCATTTCTCGGACACGTGACCAGCGTCTAAAAGAGACTTATTTGATATTTTAATAACAAATATCTGGCTTATGTGGGTCAGTCCCTACCTACGAGCATGAGAAATATTTTTTTATTTTTATTGTTTGTTATGATATAACTAGTTCCTTGAACAACAGTGCCTCACTCATGTTTAGAGTGTCCCGTGGATTATATAGTTATATAACAAGCGTACAGATATAGATTTGGGTACATGTGGAAGGCTTTGAGTCTAAATCTTTTCCACTCAAACTCAATCACACGACATTCAAACACAAGATCCACTCCATTGAAGGTTATCTACACTGTTTAAAATAACTAAATATCAAAAATTAAGTATTTTGAATACTTTTTGCCTATCCATCAATTAGGCAAAAAATGAGTAGTCAAAAATAGCATTTCACTTAGATCTATAATTTTAGACACATAAATTCTTGATCTGACTATTTGAACTATTTGAACATGATCTAAATATTTAAAAAATAAACTCATACACCAATTTTTTTAGGTTTTATGTAGCATACACCGTTAAACTAGCCAACTCACTATTTCGGTTGTCCATTTTCCGCCTACCTAATGGATAGACAAAAATATTCAGAATATTTGATTTTTGATTTTTATTTACTTTAAACAATGTACATCAACTTCAACGGAGTGGATCTTGTATTTGAAGATCATGAGATTGAGTTTGAGTGGAAAAAATTCCGACTCGAATCATTCCACATATACTCAAGTCTATCTCAATTATATATGTAGCCATCCATATCATTTTAAGCATCGAGTCTGTATCCACTTTCATGAGAAGACAGTGGGGTTTGGTTTATGTGTGTGAGCCACACACGCATATTGTAAAAGGGTGAATCTCATGTTGACACATGAGATTGATTCTCTTGTAATATTATAAGAGGTTCAAAAACTTTAAAATTTTGTATTCATAAAATCTGATATTTTATTTACGTGTCAACATTAAACTAGACATCTTATAAAATATCTTCGTGGTTCACACACGTGAGCCGAATCCCTTAGCACGGGGGTACTTGTGATCGTGAACGTCGTATTATTCAGTGACTCAATGGCATGGGAAAGGACCATTTAGAGATGTCTTGATAATTATTAAATACAGACAAAAGATCCCTACATGTGACAGATTTTTGTCCAAGACAACAAAAAACATATGCTCACAATTATTCATCTTAAATGATGGTCCATTGCTGACAAAAGAAAACATGTGCTAGTGTTCCCATCTTATCCTGGCGTATCCTCGTCGATCTGGATATTATATTTGATTCAAATTTTCAAAACTATCAAAAATTATCACGTTTTTTTTCGAGAAAATCTCTAAATTATCAAAATCTAAAAATAATACCACAAACTATATTTAAAAGTTCTAAAAAAAATCTCCAAACAAATTAGAAATAGCTCCTCATATAGAACATTCTCATACAAGTTACATATTTAAAAAGAAAAATCATTAGCGACACCCAAAAAACACGCAAAGATAGCTAAAAATCAGTAATGATTTTTTGGTGTCGCTAATGATTTTTTTGGGAAAATCTATAACTAGTGCAGAATTGCTCTATATAAGAGGTATTTCTAACTTTTTTGAGAATTTTTGAGAACTTCTAAAAATAATTTGTAGTATTATTTTGAGATTTTAATAGTTTAGAGTTTTTGAGAAAACAATGGTAGTTTATTATAATTTTGAGCAAATTTGCCATTATATTTTGCCATCTTTGGTGATAATTGTCCCAAGATATAACATTAGCACACACAACACCAATCAATCACAAGCATACAACTATACAAGATTATCAGACAACTTCATTCACTACATGACCATATATGATGTGTTGCACTGTATTAAAATGTAGACATCATGTTGCTAATAATTCTCCCTCCAGTGAAATGTTGTGATTTCAGGGTTCGCCCCTACGACTTTATCGATTGGGCGGCGCAGTGAAAACTAATTGAAGGGAAACAATTTATATGTTCTGATACCAATTATTGTGATTTCAGGGGTGGACACCCCATGACCGGATTGACTGGGGCACCGCAGCGAAAACAAACCATGGGATATTCAAAGACAATGTAAAGAAGAGAAGAAGAAGATATTCTAAAATAGATGATTGAGATTTTCCCTGCACACAAAATATAGAATATCAGAATTTAAATCAATAATGCAGGGTGCTCAATTCTAATCCGCGGTAGCAATTGCTATGCGGGTCGTGATCCTCAGGGAGGGACTAGCGATGGAAGCGTTTAAGTAAGTTCTCTAAAAATTCTTCTTTTAGTTATTAAAAGGAAAATAAGAAAATATTAGTTAAAGTTAGTTTAGAAAGAAAGCGGTATTTACAATGAGTCGGGAAAGAAAGAGTTGGTAGATGGTGATTTAATCTACAAAAATAAAAGAAAAGAAAAGAAAGGAACACTTACTTTAATTTGGTTGAGAAAATACGTGAAAACCTTACATGTTCTACCTTACTTAGGAGGCGTTCAACGCATAAACCATAGAATCGAGCTCAGTCTCCTATTCGCATTATATCATCAAGCTGGGCAAGAATGAAGTGATACGGACCTTGAGGAGGAGAACATCTCCATGAAGTATCGTTGGCACTCGCTAAGACTCGTTATACTTTCGCTTCGGAAATCACTTGCATGCTCATCAACAACCACAGAGATAAAATAGAAAAGGAAAAGAAAACGAAAAGAAAAGTAAAACAATGAACATAAGAAAAATATTACCTTTATTGCTTTAATCAATGGCAGAAAAGAGGAGGGTACATCGGTGTCACGCTCAACATAGGCCTCTCTCTCTCTTAAAAAAAATAGAAATTACAAAAGAAAAATAGAAACATAACTACAAACTAGAAGAAAGCCTAAAAACCCTAACTTTTGGCCCTGTACTGCGCTGGACGCCCCTTCTCTGTTGCTCTGCAGGGGTATTTATAGGAGATATAGGAAGTAGAGTCCCAGTACAACTCCTCAACGAAAACGCATCGCCAACCGCCTCTGGATTGCCGCGGAAACGGGAAATTTGCCGCGGAAACGCGGCACTTTTGTAGCCAAATGCCACGCGCTTTCTCGCATGGCATCCTCTGGTCCGTCCATCTGGGTTTATCCTTCTGAAAATTGTATCCTGACTCTTTATTTTGAGATTTCGGGATAACTTGGGAAGCAAGTTACCCTAAATCCAAATCTTTTATCAACGAATTTGTGATCTTGAACTCTCCTTCTTTGGCTTTTATCTCATCCTGCAAGTATTTAGGGTTGAATAGAAGTCTATCCTTCCCTCTTCTTTTAGTATTTGTAACTATTGCCCTTAGTAATTGCAATTTTGATATTTGATAATTGCAACTTTTGCATTGGGCTTTAAACATGGGCTTTTGGGCTCTTTTTAAGGCTTTATTCCTTTATTTTTATTTCTCAAGGCCTGCGCACAATAAATAATAAAACATTAGTTAATTGTGCATGATTATATGAATAAATATGAAAATGTGATGATAAATGTAATGATAAAAATGCGCTTTTCACTACCAATCACACACCCACACTTATCTTTTTGCTCGTCCTCGAGTAAAAATCAAAAAGAAAAAGAAAAACTAAACTAGCTAACTCACTTTCGTAGGAATCACGATTGCACTTAGCACGTGCAACAAGCCGTTAGACCCTTAGGTTACCCTAGAGGACGAGTGTTGTCTCGTGAGGATTTTCAGCGGATTACACCCACAAAATCCATAAAAAAGAAAATATTTGAAATACGTTTGAAGAGACTAAGTAATCTATAAGTTTTAGGATCCTCATTTTTATTCATTCTTAAACATAGTCTTTATATAGTAAATTGTTTTCCTTTTTAGGTAAGGGTCAAAATTGAATGTTTGTATAGTCTTTTTCGTTACCCTAAGTCATATGCATCCTTGTGAATTTTTACTAGGAATTCCTTAACTTGGACTCTTATGCCTCTTTATTATTATTTTCTCTTTTTTTTTAATATGTATAACTCATCTAATTTTCTTTCGTGTAAGCATCAAGGCTTCTTGAGGCCCTCATACCTAACTAATTGACTATTAGATGTGTTAATATAATATATTTTTCTTTTTTTCTTTTTTCTTTTTTTAACATGTATAACTCATCTAATTTTCTTTCGTGTAAGTATCAAGGCTTCTTGAGGCCTTCATACCTAACTAATTGACTATTAGATGAATTAATACATATATTATATTTCTTAGTTTTCTTAGGCTTTCTAATCCACCCATGTAGCGAACTTAAAGTCGGTGGCTCCCAAACCGGTCGGCTTTAGGGCACCAGGTGAGAAAACACCCCTCGGACTCAAATTCCAGTGAACTAGGCCACAAAACCAAGGACTTTATTTTATAAAATCACCTTTAGGCGTGAATACTTATGCTTCTTGAGGCACATGTATCCAGCTTAATTGGTGATTGAATTTTTTTTTTTTTATATATGAGGCACAAGGGTCTTTGTCTTAGAATCCTAGATATGCATTAGGTATGCATATTTCATTAAGATAAAAATCAAGACTAATTACTTATTCAATTTCTTCTCCTATACCTAAAAATTCAACAATTTATTTATTTTGACCAAGTTTTTAGAAATCCTAATCATGATTTTCCTAATTCTTAAGATTAACTTAGTTTCTTTCAAAAGATAAGTCAAAATATTGTCCTTTTTTTTTTAATTTTTTTTTATTAGCAAATTTTTGTTAGTTTCTAAGTATGTTAGTATGTTAGTAAAGCCTACCCCCACACTTATCTCATGCATTGTCCTCAATGTATGAATGAATGCATATATGCATGAAAAAGAACAAGGGAAGGCAGAAGTTACCTTAAGGTGGTGGTTCCGGTGGTGGTCTAATTGGGCCAAGCGTTGCTACCCAATCAAGATAACATAATATTTGGTGAAACCCACCAGAAATTTTTCTTATATAACCCACTAAAATGTATGTATAATTATTTTTTAAAATTTCCACCCCATCAAATTTCCAAATTTCATAATAAATTTCAGAGTCAATTGTGTCAACCTCCTTGTCCCAAAATGGAGTATGAAAAGATGGAATTATTGACTTGGACGTGGGAAGTACGGGAACGAATACCGACTCAGGAAAGAAACTTAAATCAAGTAATAGTTCAGGAGTCGGGCTAGGTTCAAGAAGTGGGTCCAAATCAATAAGTTGAAGCTCAAGTCCACAATATTCTTCCCATAATGGAATGTGACTCAATATTGGTGATTCAAGTTCAGGAATGATAGGTGTGGGAACCAAAACTGACTCTAAAATATTACCTAAGTCGGGTAACAAAACAGGAGTCAATAATGATTCGGGAATTTGAACTTGCTCACAGATTTGAGAATCTAGGTCACATATCTCATTGAGCTCAATATCGTAAAAATGAGAACTTGCCAATTTATCTATGAGACTTTCAAAATTGCAAAATTGGTCAAGTTCAATATGATCATCAAAAATGGGTGATCAATTTCATGATGAATTGGTACAGGATCCAATGTTGACTCGGGAAAAGTAAAATCAGGTGGAGACACCGGAGTCATTATTGAGTCAGTAAATAACATTGAATCACCGGGTGGAAGATCATGATCATATTCATGCTCAAGTTCTTTTCAGGAAAGGAAAAACTTGCCAAGTTATCAAAATTTGAAGTTTCAGTAAGTTCACAAGATGGCACTGAATTAGAATCTTGTTGTCCAAAGCAACTTGGTTCGTCGGCTCTAAGAGAGTGGTCAGCGATATCAGAAATGGCCGAACGGTGAGAACGTAAAGATTGAACCATCATATCTATATCATGATCACGGGCTAATCTAGCCTGAGTCATGGCTGCAAGCATCCTTTCATAGTTGATAGGTGCATCATGTTGTGATTGGACTTGAAAGGATGAAGTGTAATCGTGATGAAGTTGTGAGTCGGTGGACTCACGCATAATCATGTCTGCGATTGGTGGTAATTGTTGCTTGGACTCATGCATACTCATCATTTCCTGGATAGATGGTAGTCTATTCTGACTGGGTGGATCTGAGTATGAATCTTGGGAATATTGTGGACAAGGTGGAGACGGAGGACAAGTCGGTTGAAAATTGGACTCGGGGGAATCGAAACCCCATGAACTCTGTGAAGAGTTGAAAGTGGTATGAAAATTATGGTCATAAGATGGGGGATATGGGTTATATTCATTTGGATAAGATCATTCCGGCACACTAGGTTGGTCAAAATTATGATATGCCGGGTTGGTAATATCCGAAAAATAGTTAGGTGTGTAATATGGATTAAAATTGGAAAAATTATTATTATATGCCATATCACACCAACACAACAAAGAAAAAGAAAACAAACAAACAAACAAAAAAGAAAAAATTCTAACCTATGTTAGGGTTAACCTATGACCTAGACGACTCCTAACTGGTTAGACTGTCCACGGGAGGTAGGGTGCAGACTTGGACCACAAGTTAATCAGCCAGGGCAAGAGTGGTCAGGGCAAGAGTGGTGGGAGATTTTTCGTCAAAGAAGTTTCTTAATTAAATAACCACCAATCTTCGGGCTTTCGGCCCTCAATCCCCTTCCTAGACACTGATTTGGCAGGAGTCAACTTCCAGCACTGTTCCCCCTTAGGATAATCTCCTAATTGAGTCCGAGATGTCCCTAGGGCCAACGTCTACTAATTTTAAGTTAGGCTTGGGTTAGTGAGTGCTTGGGATATGATTTTTGGGCTAAGGAAGGGTGATGAAATCCCCACCTTATCTTATTATGGGTTAGTGCCCTTAAGATAAGTTTGTGCAAGTGTACAAGATATGTAAATAAGATTCACTCAAAGCAATGAAAATCAACCAAGAGACGAGTCCTATTCTACATGCAATGCGAACGTACCTTGCTCCAGCACTCTTCAACAGTAAAAATAAATGAATTGAAAAGACACGTGCCTAAAATGCAAACGTCTAATCAATTTTTTATCTTTTTCAACAAGTATTTTACTGTTGATTAATTAGCAGTATACATGTTTATCACAGAACAAATTTTAACAGAGCAGAAAATAAATCTTGCAATTTGTAGCAACCTGCAGAAAGATCTGTCAGTAATGAACTACTAAGGCCGCAGAAACGCGGCTATTGCCGCGGATCCGCGGCACTGTAGTAGGCTCTGATGCTCTGCCTTCGAGGGCAGAGGCACAGAGTTGCTATATGTCCACTTCTGCTGTTTCCTGTTCTCCAAACCTGCAAACAGAAAAAATAAAAGAATTAGTTAATATTAATTTTTTTTAGAGATAAACTTACCGTCCCTCCCCGGCAACGGCGCCAAAATTTTGATTGAGATTTTCCCTGCACACAAAATATAGAATATCAGAATTTAAATCAATAATGCAGGGTGCTCAATTCTAATCCGCGGTAGCAATGGCTATGCAGGTCGTGATCCTCAGGGAGGGACTAGCGATGGAAGCGTTTAAGTAAGTTCTCTAAAAATTCTTCTTTTAGTTATTAAAAGAAAAATAAGAAAATATTAGTTAAAGTTAGTTTAGAAAGAAAGCGGTATTTACAATGAGTCGGGAAAGAAAGAGTTGGTAGATGGTGATTTAATCTACAAAAATAAAAGAAAAGAAAAGAAAAGAAAGGAACACTTACTTTAATTTGGTTGAGAAAATACGTGAAAACCTTACATGTTCTACCTTGCTTAGGAGGCGTTCAACGCATAAACCATAGGATCGAGCTCAGTCCCCTATTCACATTATATCATCAAGCTGGGCAAGAATGAAGTGATACGGACCTTGAGGAGGAGAACATCTCCATGAAGTATCGTTGGCACTTGCTAAGACTCGTTATACTTTCGCTTCGGAAATCACTTGCATGCTCATCAACAACCATAGAGATAAAATAGAAAAGGAAAAGAAAACGAAAAGAAAAGTAAAACAATGAACATAAGAAAAATATTACCTTTATTGCTTTAATCAATGGCAGAAAAGAGGAGGGTACATCGGTGTCACGCTCAACATAGGCCTCTCTCTCTCTAAAAAAAAATAGAAATTACAAAAAAAAAATAGAAACATAACTACAAACTAGAAGAAAGCCTAAAAACCCTAACTTTTGGCCCTGTACTGCACTGGACGCCCCTTCTCTGTTGCTCTGCAGGGGTATTTATAGGAGATATAGGAAGTAGAGTCCCAGTACAACTCCTCAACGAAAACGCATCGCCAACCGCCTCTGGATTGCCGCGGAAACGGGAAATTTGCCGCGGAAACGCGGCACTTTTGTAGCCAAATGCCACGCGCTTTCTCGCGTGGCATCCTCTGGTCCGTCCATCTGGGTTTATCCTTCTGAAAATTGTATCCTGACTCTTTATTTTGAGATTTCGGGATAACTTGGGAAGCAAGTTACCCTAATCCAAATCTTTTATCAACGAATTTGTGATCTTGAACTCTCCTTCTTTGGCTTTTATCCTCATCCTGCAAGTATTTAGGGTTGAATAGAAGTCTATCCTTCCCTCTTCTTTTAGTATTTGCAACTATTGCCCTTAGTAATTGCAATTTTGATATTTGATAATTGCAACTTTTGCATTGGGCTTTAAACATGGGCTTTTGGGCTTCTTTTAAGGCTTTATTCCTTTATTTATTTCTCAAGGCCTGCGCACAATAAATAATAAAACATTAGTTAATTGTGCATGATTATATGAATAAATATGAAAATGTGATGGTAAATGTAATGATAAAAATGCACTTTTCACTACCAATCAATAGATAAAAAGCCAACAAACATAATGTGGTTTCACCGATCAAACAGATCGTGTGTACATCCATCGAAGGGGAGAAACTTTATTAAAACTTTGGGGGAGTATAATAAGAATTACTTACACCTCACGCTGAGAAGATTACAAGCTCTTGATGGTCGTCAAGAACAGCGAACCCTTGTGTTTAAGCTTCTCTCACGAATCTCTCATCTAGATGAATTTCACTATTAGGAGTTACAAATTCATTGGACTCTCTTGGAATACATTGAAAGCCACCTCTAAGGGGTTATTTATAGACCATAAAGCTCTCCTGATCCTAAACAAACTTCATCAATCAGAATAAAGAAAATTTGAATTCAACTCGAACTCAAATAGATCTAGAAAAGGAAACTATTAGATCTAATCAACTTTCACGATGTATTCACGTCCTAATCCTAACAAACTCCTCCTTGACTTAAATACATCCAAGCCCGAGAATAGCCACCATGCTCCATGTACTCACATCTACGCATAATTGAACAAACTTGACTTCATCTCTAGCTCACTTCTTCTTCTCCATATCCCCCTTATAGGGTTCACAACTTGATTAGGTCAAATAAGTTCAGGACAAACCTGAACTTTATCACACCACACAGAATTTATGAGACTTTGCTCCACTATAGGAGCAATGATCTGGACTATCTTGTTGCGCGTCTAGTCCCAATCTCCCTTCAGGGTACAACTGAACATCTGAGCTCGAAACCATCATAGTCTCTGACTGTTCCACAACTGCCGCTATTAAAGCCGAGGATAACTGCAACTGTAACTTCTGACTTTTGCAATATATAAACATTGCTGATAACTTCGGCCCGAAACTTCACATCGGCCTCTTTAGAGACTTCCATAACATCACCCTTAGAGCTGAAACTGAACCCTTTTCTATGTAGGGCTTCAAGAGAGATGAGATTGCACCTTGATTCGGGAACATGACAAATGTCTTGAAGAGTAGTAAGACATCTATCCTGAGACCGAAACTGAAATGTTCCTTTGCAAATTACCTTGCTTGTAGTAGAATTGCCCATGAAGACTTCTCCCCCTTGAACCGAAGTGAATGAGGAGAACATCGTTCTATTGGAACTGATGTGTTGTGAACATCTAGAGTCAATAATCCATTGATCTTTGTGACCAACTGATTTGTTCATAACAGATAGAATATCGCATTATTCTTCATCTTCTCCAATCAGTTCAGTGACATTAGCATTGGTTGTTTCTTCTTTCGAAGCCAACAATCAGCTCTAATGTGCTCCTTCTTGTAACAATAATTGCACGTCAAACTCTTATGTTTTGAGTTACCCGTGAAACTTTTATTATTACTTTTATCCCTTGAATAATGAACTTGCCTGGAGTCATCATGATGAGACTCACTCGTCAACTGGGTGTCAATTTTTCCTTATTGAGCAGATGCTTCTTGACCTTGATTGTTGAGTTGCCTCCATAAATGATAGCTTCTCTAAAGCTCTTATATGAAGAAGGTAAAGAACACAGTAATAGAAGTGCTTGATCCTTATCTTCTATTTTAACCTCTATCTTATCTAGATCATTGATAATAGAGAAAAATTCTATAATGTGAGACTTGATAGGTATACATTCATGCATGTGAAGAAGAAAGAGATGTTGTTTCAGAATCAATCAATTTGCCAATATTTCTTTAGATAATGGTCCTGAAGTCGCTCCTACAACGAGGACGTTATTTTCTTTGTAGAAAACTCATCCAATACTTCGCCCGCCAAGCAAAATGGAATAGCCGTCAAGGCTTTCTCATCCAACTCCTGTCAAGTTTTTTTCCTTCATGTCTTGAGGCTTTTCTCCCTCCCGAGTAGTACTTTCTTCAACCCAATCTGGGTAAGGATGGAGTTTTATCCTAATCTATCATCTGCTAAAATTAATGACGCCATCGAACTTTCGAATATCGAACTTGATTACAGACATCTTTAAGTTACCTTACTCTAATGCCAATTGTTTTGAAATAATTTATATGCTCTGATACTAATTGTTGTGATTTTCAGGGGAGGACCCCACGACCGGATCGACTGGGGCAGCACAGCGAAAACAAACCACTGGATCCACTAAGGAAACATGAAGAAGAGAAGAAGAAGATATTCTAAAGTAGATAGAAAGTCAACAACAATATAACGTGGTTCCACCAACCAAACAGATCGTGTGTACGTCCACGAGAGAAGGGAGGAAAAACTTTATCAAAACTTTTGGGGAGTAAAATAAAAATTACTTGCACTTCTCCCTGAGAAGATTACAAGCTCTTAATGGTCACTAAGAACAATGAACCCTTGTGCCTAAGCTTCTCTCATAAATCTCTCACCTAGATGAATTTCACCCTTAGGAATTACAAATTCATTGGATTCTCTTGGAATACATTGAAGTCCACCCGTAAGGGATTATCTATAGACCATAGAACTCTCCTAGTCCTAAACAAACTGCAACAATTAGAATAATAAAAACTTAAATCCAACTGGGCTCAAAACAGATTCAGAAAAGGAAACTGCCAGATTCGAAATTAAGCAACTTTCACGACGTATTCACGTCATAATCCTAATAATCTCCCCTTTGACTTGAATACGTCCAAGTCAGAGAATAGCTACAATGCTCTATGTGCTCGCATTCACACACAATTGAACAAACTTGACTTCATCTTCATCTCACTCCTTCTTCATAACTGTAACGCCCCGATCCGGCGGGTACGGAGATGTTACGCGACGTATATACGCAGGTCGAAAATACCCTCACGTATATACGCTAAGCATTCAGTACAGGCAAGAATCAGAGTACGGAAGCACGTGGTGCATTATACATTCCAACGTAAGAGTACAATTACAAAGTTATCACAGGAAGTGATAAATATTACAATAATATTACATCACCAATATGGAGCAATTACGAGAATACGAGGAGATGTACAAGTATGAACAGCATAAGGAGAGGCTCAGAGTCATAACAGGAAAACTCTAGAGCCGAGCAGGGGGGCCTGGAAGGATGCGGCTCTGAACGGTCTGCTGGAGATCCACGCTACCGCTGCGCCACTCTGATCGCAACAGGGAGAATCCACACGCTCCAAGCTCCAAGACCTGGACATGAGGATCCAGAGGAGTCAGAACTCCCCGACGAATGGTGATGCGAAAGCCAGATGGCGAGTATGGATAAGCACACGTGTATCGATAAATCCGAATCATATCAAGTAGGGAATACTCATAGTATGATCAGATAAGAGCAGGAGACAGGCATGATAGAATACAAGTAGAAAGCAGGATATGAACAGGTATAGAATAATAATCATAAAACCAGAAATCCGAAGTAAAATCCGATACAAGCAAACATTGCAAGGCATACTACAGATTCATAGCTGGCATCTTTTATTATTATTACTATTACTCATCTTACCCCGATGTCTAGATATGTGAACTAGCGTCCCAGCGCACATATATCCACATCTGAGTAAAACAAGGTTGTTATTGGAAACCAACGGGGGTATCAACGAACAATGTTTACAGTGGGTCCCGTGCATGCCCGGGACCACGGTCCAGGACGTTCCGTTACTGGTGCTCGGAACTAGCCGCAAGGCGTACAGGAGGGTCTTATAGAATGCCCTTATCAAGATGGTACCAGGAAGGAGGGAGCCAGCACTCCCCTCGGTCGCCTTGAGGCCCACAGGTCAGACCGGAGTTTTAGTTGCACAACATACCTAGTGCCACTGTAAACACGAACATATATTGATAGCCGCAAGTTTCTCCCGAGCCGATGCAAGTTGTTCCTTTTTATGACTTATTATGTAATTGTCAATTTACGGGAATAGCAGGTGCAAGACATGATCAGGAGTTCAGGAGTACATGAGTACTATAGATTCAGGTCACTGTATGTAATACATGATAACAAGTATAGTATTCCCGTAAATGTGATAATCACAGGTCAAGTATTAGTATGTCAGGAGGCAATTGATAAGTCATGTCATAGTAAGAAGCAAGTGTTAAGTAACACGTCGGGTGTCAGGTGATAATGATTGGTAGTGAAAAGTGCATTTTTATCATCATATTTACCATCACATTTTCATATTTATTCATTTAATTCTGCACATTTATTAATAATTTGTAATTTATTGTGTGCAGGCCTCGAATTCTTATTTTTATAATAAATAAAGCCTAAAGAGCCCAAAAGCCCAGATCCAAGCCCATGTTTGAAGCCCAGGTGAAAAAGCGCAAATACAAAGAGTCAAAATGCAAATACAAGGGCTAAAAGTTGCAAATATCAGAGATTAGGGAAGGATAGACTTCTATCCAACCCTAAACACATGCAGGATGAGGATAAAAGGCCAAGATAAGAAGAAAATTCGTGGGAAAAAGATTTGAAGAAATCTGGATTAAGAGTAACTTGATTACCAAGTTATCTCGAAAATCCAGATTAAAAGGCCAGGATCAAACTTCCAGAAGCAGAAGCCCACAGGGACGGACCAGGAGAGGCCACGCGCCAAAGCGCGTGGCTAGACGTCGCCAAAGTGCCGCGGATCCGCGGAAAATCCCAGGAATCCGCGGCAATATTGATAAGATCAAATACCAATTTTCGTGGGCAGTTTCGTCCGGGACTCTGTAGCCTTCTGCACCTATAAATATCACCTGCATTGCAACGTAAAGAGGGTCCAGCGTCCAGCAAAGGGCCAAAGTTCAGATTTTTAGGGTTTCTTCTAGGTTTTCTTTTCTTTTTGTAATTTTTATGTAAGTGAGGGAGATGGCTTTGTTGAGGGTGACACCGACAGATAATTCTCTTCTCTTCCATTGTAATCAATAAAAAGGTAATTTTTATTTTGTTCTTATGTCGTTGCTTTTCTTTGTTTTCTCTTTCTTTTCTACTGTGTTTCTTTTTGTTGATCTTTGACGAGCACGCGAGCGTTTACCGAACCACAAGTATACCGAAGATTAGTAGGTTCCAACGATATTCCATGGCGATGTTCTCCTCCTCGAGGCGTATCAACTCATGCTTGCCCAAGGCTTGATGACCTAATGCGACAACGGACTGAGTTCGATCCCAAGGTTTATACGTTCAACGCCTCCGAAATAAGGTAGAAAGTGTTAGGTTTCGCATATTTTCTCCAACCAAGGTTAGTTTTCTATTCTTTTCTTTTCTTTTCTTTTTTTTTGTAAATCAAATCCACACCTCTCCAATATTCTTTCCCACAACTCATTGTAAATACCACTTTTCTTTGTAAATACCATCGTGACTAACAAATTAACTAAAAAGATAAATTTTTAGAGAAACTTGCTTAACGCTTCTATCGCAGTCCCTCCTTGAGGATCACGACCCGCATAGCCCTGCTACCGCGGATTAGAACTGATTCCTCGCACGATCTATTCTTAATTTAATATTCTAATTTTTGTGTGCAAGAAAAATCAGTCAACAAAATTGGCGCCGTTGCCGGGGAGGGACGGTAAGTTTATCTCTAAAACAAAAATTTAATTTTTAACTAATTCTTTATTCTTTTCTGTTTGCAGGTTTGGAGAACAGGAAATAGAAATATAGCAGCAGCAGTGGACATATTGCTATTCTGTGCCTCTGCCCTCGAAGGCAGAGCACCAGAACCCACTGTTTTGCCGCGGATCCGCGGCCAGAGCCGCGGAAACGCGGCAACAGTGGTGAATTACTGATCCAATTTTTTGCAGGGTGCTTCAAGTTAAAAATTCTGCTTTCTGCTCTGTTCTGATTTGTTCTGTGATATACCTGTAAATTGCTAATAATTCAACAGTAAATTATTGGTTGTTAAAAATAAAATTTGATTAGACGTTTGCATATTAGGCACGTGTCTTTTCAATTATTTTTATTTACTGTTGAAGAGTGCTGGAGACGCAAGGTACGTACGCATTGCATGTAGAATAGGATTCATCTCTTGGTTGATCTTCTGCTTTGAGTGATTCTTATCTATTTATCTTGTACACTTGCACTAATTCATCTTAAGGGCATAACCCATTAACAAGATAAGGTGGGGATTTCATCACCCTTCCTTAGCCCAAAAATCATATCCCAAGCACTCACTAACCCAAGCCTAACTAAAAAAAGAGTAGACGTTGGCCCTAGGGACATCTCGGACTCAATAGGAGATTATCCTAAGGGGGAACAGTGCTGGAAGTTGACTCTTGCCAAATCAGTGTCTAGGAAAGGGATTGAGGGCCGAAAGCCCGAAGATTGGTGGTTATTTAATTAAGGAACGTCTTTGACGGAAAACCTCCCACCACTCTTGCCTTGACCTGGCTGATTAACTTGTGGTCAAAGTCTGCACCCAACCTCCTGTGGACGGTCTAACCAGTTAGGAGTCGTCTAGGTCATAGGTCTACCCTAACTTAGGTTAGAATATTTTTTTTTTGTTGTGTTTGTGTTGGTGTGATATGGTATATAAGAATAATTCCAATTTAATCCATATTACACCCCTAACTATTATTCGGATATTACCAACCCGGCATACCCTAACTTTGACCAATCTAGTATGCCGGAATGGTCTTATCCGAAGAATATAACCCACACCCCCCATCTTATGACTATAATTTCCATAATAATTTCAACTCGTCACAGAGTTCATGGGGTTTCGAGTCCCCGAGTCTAATTCTCAACCAAATTGTCCTCCATATCCATCTAGTCCACATTCTTCCCAAGATTCATACACAGATCCACCCATTCAGAATAGAAAACCATCTATCGGGGAAATGATGAGTATGCACGAGTCCAAGCAACAACCACCATCAATCTTAGACATGATGATGCGTGAGTCCACCGACTCACAACTTCATCACGATCTCACTTCCTCTTTCCAAATCCAATTCCAAAAGAGGCTTGAAGCCATGACTCAGGCTAGATTAGCTCGCGAGCATGATTTAGATATGATGGTTCAATCTTTGCGTTCTTACAGTTCGGCAAATTCTGATATCGCTGACCACTCTCTTAGAGCCGACGAACCAAGTTGCTTTGGACAACAAGATTCTATTTCAGTGCCATCATCTGAACTTGCCGAAACTCCAATTCTTGATAATTTGGCAAGTTTTTCCTTTCCTGAAATAGAACTTGAGCATGAATATGATCATGATCTCCCACTTGATGATTCAGTTTTATTTCCTGATCCAATAATGACTCCAGTTTCTCCACCTGATTTCACTTCTCCTGAGTCAACATTGGATCCTATTCCAATTCATTATGAAATTGAATCACCCATTTTAGATGATCATATTGAACTTGACCTAGATTCTCACAATCTCTTTACTTCTGAAACTGATTGTACAATTCTGACGGAAGATGTTGACCTTAGTTTTGAAGAATTGTATGGCGATGAGCTAGAATTCCTTAATATTGGAAGTAAAGAGATATCACCCATATTAGGTCACATTCCATTGTGGGAAGAAGATTGTGGACTTGAGTTTCAATTTCTTGACTTGGACCCACTTCTTGAACCATGCCCGACTCCTGAGCCCTTACTTGATTTGAGCATTTTCCTTGAGTCGGTATTCGTTCCCGCACCTATATTGTCCAAGTCAATAATTCCATCTTTTCATACTCCATTTTGGGACAAGGAGGTTGAGACAATTAACTCTGAAATTTATTATGAAATTTGGAAATTTGATGGGGTGGAAATACTAAAAAATGATTATATATATATATTTTAGTGGGTTATGTAAGGAAAATTTCTGGTGGGTTCCACCAAATTATTTGTTATCTTGATTGGGCCGCATTTCGTGGACCAATTAGACCACCACCGGAACCACCCCCTAAGGTAATTTTCTGCCTTCCCTTATTCTGTTTCATGCATATATGCATTCATTCATACATTGAGGACAATGCATGAGATAAGTGTGGGGGTGGGCTTTACTAACATACTAACATAGGTAGAAACTAACAAAAATTTGCTTAAAAAAAAAAATCTTAAAAAAAAAAATGTTATAAAAAGGAAATATTTTGACTTATTTTTTGAAAGAAATCTAAGTTAGTTTTAAGGATTAGGAAAATCATGATTAGGATTTCTAAAAACTTGATCAAAATAAATAAATTGTTTAATTTTTAGGTATAGGAGGAGAAATTGAATAAATAATTAGTCTTGATTTTTACCTTAATGAAATGTGCATACCAAATGCATATCTAGGATTCTAAGACAAAGACCTTGTGCCTCATAAAAAAAAGAAAAAAAAGAAAAAAAATCACCAATTAAGCTGATACATGTGCCTCAAGAAGCATAAGTATTCATGCCTAAAGGTGAGTAAATAAAATAAAGTCCTTAGTTTTGGGGCCTAGTTCACTCGAATTTGAGTCCGCGGGGTATTTTCTCACCTGGTGCCCTAAAGCCAACCGGTTTGGGAGTCATCGACTTTAAGTTCGTTACATGGGTGGATTAGAAAGCCTAAGAAGACTAAGAAATATAATATATGTATTAACACATCTAATAATCAATTAGTTAGGTATGAGGGCCTCAAGAAGCCTTGATGCTTACACGAAAGAAAATTAGATGCGTTATACATATTAAAAAAGAAAAGAAAAAAAATATATATAAAGAGGCATGAGAGTCCAAGTTAAGAAATTCCTAGTAAAAACATAAGGATGCATATGATTTTTGGTAACGAAAAAGACTATATTAGAAATTCAATTTTAATTCTTACCTAAAATGGAAAACAATTAACTTTATTAAGACTAAGTTTAAAGAATGAATAAAAATGAGGATCCTAAAACTTATAGACTACTTAGTCTCTTCAATAATAATTCAAATATTTTCCTTTTTATGGATTTTGTGGGTGCAATCCGCTGAAAACCCTCACGAGACAACACTCGTCCTCTAGGGTAACCTAGAGGTTTAATGGCTTGTTGCACATGCTAAGTGCAATCGTGATTCCTACGAAAGTGAGTTAGGTTAGATTAACTTTTTCTTTTTCTTTGTTTTTACTCGAGGACGAGCAAAAAGATAAGTGTGGGGGTGTGATTGGCAGTGAAAAGTGCATTTTTATCATCATATTTACCATCACATTTCATATTTATTCATTTAATTCTGCACATTTATTAATAATTTGTAATTTATTGTGTGCAGGCCTCGAATTCTTATTTTATAATAATAAAGCCTAAAGAGCCCAAAAGCCCAGATCCAAGCCCATGTTTGAAGCCCAGGTGAAAAAGCGCAAATACAAAGAGTCAAAATGCAAATACAAGGGCTAAAAGTTGCAAATATCAGAGATTAGGGAAGGATAGACTTCTATCCAACCCTAAACACATGCAGGATGAGGATAAAAGGCCAAGATAAGAAGAAAATTCGTGGGAAAAAGATTTGAAGAAATCTGGATTAAGAGTAACTTGATTACCAAGTTATCTCGAAAATCCAGATTAAAAGGCCAGGATCAAACTTCCAGAAGCAGAAGCTCATAGGGACGGACCAGGAGAGGCCACGCGCCAAAGCGCGTGGCCAGACGTCGCCAAAGTGCCGCGGATCCGCGGCAAATCCCAGGAATCCGCGGCAATATTGATAAGATCAAATACCAATTTTCGTGGGCAGTTTCGTCCGGGACTCTGTAGCCTTCTGCACCTATAAATATCACCTGCATTGCAACGTAAAGAGGGTCCAGCGTCCAGCAAAGGGCCAAAGTTCAGATTTTTAGGGTTTCTTCTAGGTTTTCTTTTCTTTTTGTAATTTTATGTAAGTGAGGGAGATGGCTTTGTTGAGGGTGACACCGACAGATGATTCTCTTCTCTTCCATTGTAATCAATAAAAAGGTAATTTTTATTTTGTTCTTATGTCGTTGCTTTTCTTTGTTTTCTCTTTCTTTTCTACTGTGTTTCTTTTTGTTGATCTTCGACGAGCACGCGAGCGTTTACCGAACCACAAGTATACCGAAGATTAGTAGGTTCCAACGATATTCCATGGCGATGTTCTCCTCCTCGAGGCGTATCAACTCATGCTTGCCCAAGGCTTGATGACCTAATGCGACAACGGACTGAGTTCGATCCCAAGGTTTATACGTTCAACGCCTCCGAAATAAGGTAGAAAGTGTTAGGTTTCGCATATTTTCTCCAACCAAGGTTAGTTTTCTATTCTTTTCTTTTCTTTTCTTTTTTTTTGTAAATCAAATCCACACCTCTCCAATATTCTTTCCCACAACTCATTGTAAATACCACTTTTCTTTGTAAATACCATCGTGACTAACAAATTAACTAAAAAGATAAATTTTTAGAGAAACTTGCTTAACGCTTCTATCGCAGTCCCTCCTTGAGGATCACGACCCGCATAGCCCTGCTACCGCGGATTAGAACTGATTCCTCGCACGATCTATTCTTAATTTAATATTCTAATTTTTGTGTGCAGGAAAAATCAGTCAACAGATGACACAACAGTTGACAAGTGATATAGACAGGTATCAGGTATTAGCATGTAGATGGCAGGTATCAGGTATTAGCATGTCAAGTGTTAACATATCAAGCATGTACTTGGCAAGTGATAAAATAATAGCTGAGCACAATCAAGCAGAGCTGAGTAAGCTGGAGCGAAGCTAATGTACAACACTAAATGCTATCACGCTCGGCGTGGTTACCGCTCGCAGCGTAGCTAGACACACGTGTCGCAGTAAGCGTATGAACGCTATACTACTGTTCACGGGAAGCCATGCTCACGGGGTAATTACACCTGAATGGAATAAGCGGTAAAGTGTTGACACTAGGTCCGCCAACCAGGCGTAGCATAGAGAAGGTCTGAGGACTTTAAACCTCAAAGGTTGTACCTGGAGATTAGGGTACCTGCAGAGAAGGTGTTAGTTTCAAACAACACGAATCGTGAATAATACAAGTCGACCGATGAAATGGGAAAGTCAAGAGGAAAGCGAGAACACTCGCCTAAGTCTTCAGAAAACATAATGAAATCCCCGATCTTCGGAATCCAGGAAATCAACGTGTCAACGCGTTAGAGAGAAAGTGATAGAGAGAGGAGGAAATCAAGAGAGAGAAAGAGAAAGAGAGAGAGAGAGGAGAGAGAAAGTGAAAGCTAGAGAGGGAAGTCCATGGAGAGAGAGAGTGTACAGGGAGAGAGTATGTACAGGGGGACGCGGGGGTCGCAGACGCGGGGTTCGCGTTGCATAAATGCCCACAAACGCAGGGTTCGAGACCCGCGTTCAAGTCAGGACACGAGGAGAACGCGGACCTGGGTTCCGCGTCGCGTTAACACGAGAAGAACACAGACGCGGGCATGGGCTCCGCGTCGTGTTGACACGAGAAGGACACAGACGCGGGCATGAGCTCCGCGCCGCGTCAATACAGGAACGCGAAGGCCGCGTTATACAAGTATCAAGAACGCAAAGATTCGCGTTAAGGAATTGCTTGGATGCGGGTGAACTCCGCGTTTAGCAATAACATAGAGACAGGGAGATGAGAAACTAAGAGATGCAGGTTTTGGGAGAAAAAGGGGGAACGCAAGTTTTTGGTCTCCCCAAGTTTTGGGAGAAAATCAGTGAAGGAAAGAAGAAGGAAAGGAAAAGAAAGAAAAAGAAAAGAAAGAAAGAATGGAAAGAAAGAAAGAAGGAAAGGAAAGAAGAGAAGGGAAGGGGCGGTAGCCGGCGGTCACCGGCGGCGGCCGGCGGCGGCCGGAGTTGGCCGGAGTTGGTGA
Source organism: Agave tequilana (assembly GCA_038442645.1). NCBI lineage: Eukaryota > Viridiplantae > Streptophyta > Magnoliopsida > Asparagales > Asparagaceae > Agave > Agave tequilana. The sequence continues at coordinate 78,218 of JAVJIF010011828.1, read as the reverse complement.
CCAAAGCTCCAAGCCCAAGCAAATTGTGGGGTGCAAGTCTAGCTCATTTGGTGAAAATGGAGTTTTGGAAACGAGGCTTCGGAGAACGAAGCTATACCTCGTTAGAAAGAGTGTTCCGAGGAGAGAAAGATGGCGTGATTCGTGGTGGCCAAGGTGGTGTAGGTAGTGGTGGAGATGGAGGAGAAGGTGGTGGTGGAAATGGGTTATTTGGTGGAAAAAGAAGAGGAAGAAGAAGATGGTGGAGGTGATGTTGTTGTGGTTGTTGTTGTTAGAATGGGGAGGAGATGGAGGAGAAAGAGGTGGAGGAATTGGTGGTGGAAAAAGTGGAGATGGTGGGTGGAGAAGTGGCCGGCCAAGGCAAGGCCCATGACTGCCATTTTCGTTGGCCTGCTGGCTGTTAAAGGAAGGAGGAAAGAAAAGTTAATGAAAGAGAGAGAAAGAAAGTGGGGTTTATAAAAGGGAATGGAAATGAATATTATAATGTTGCCTTTGGAGTTCAAAAGAAGGACGCACAATTGAAACTTGCGTCCCATAAAAGTGGGATCCGCGTCTAGGCAAAAGGGAGCCAGACGCGGAAATAAAAGCCACGTTTAGGAGTAAAAACGCGAGATTTGCGTTTGCCAGAAAAGACAAAAAGGCATGGTGATAAGATTCGGAGTTGATCTTGCAGGACAAGCATTAAATGCAGTATGGAGAGCATGCCTGTATTAAATGTGGGTTGGTGAAACTCGCGTCTAGCGAGGAGAGAGAAAAAGAGAAAAAGAGAAAAATAGAATATCTGGATAAAATTCCAGTATCCGGAAAACACCGAAAACTCCGAAAAAGTCCAAAAAATAAAGTAGCTTGAAAAGCTTCCCAAAAATTCTCAAAAATAATAAATATTATATAAAGATTTTTGATGAAATCAATTTTCATAAATTCAATCCCATTTTCAAAATAAAAATCCTAAAGTCAACCGGCAATATCGGTCTACACCGGGTTGGCCGGATTTTGATAAATTCTGAAAAATCTCAAAAAATGCCAGAAAGGAAAAAATATAATTCTAAGAAGTAATATGAAAGCGGAATGCAGAAATTTGATTCCAATTGTAAACTAAAATTTCTGGAATCAACCAGTGATACTGGCCGACACCAAATCCAGTGGAATTTCGATAAATTTAGAAAATTCTTAAAAAAAAGTATTTAGATAGAAAATGTGATTTTAAGAAGTTACAGAAAAGCCGTTTTTAGAATTTCAACTCCGTTTATAAATTAAAAATCCGAGAATCGGTCTGCGGTATTGGTCGACCCTGGTTTTGAAGATTTTCAACTTAATTCAGGAAAATTCCAGAAAATCACGAAAAATCTAGAATATTAGAAAATGATGTTTGAAACTGAAATCGGTCAAATCAAAATACCAGAAAGTCCAAATCGAGCAATACTCTAGGATCGGTCCCCCGGTTCAGAGTAGGGCTGACTCCGAGTTCACGAATCCAGATCCAAGGCAAAACGATCATATAAATAACTCATAATATAAAACAAATACAGGAAGTAAATCAAAAAATACAACCAGAAAATTTGAATACGAAACTAAGTACGTATTCGGGGAGTGGGGTGTTACAATAACTCCCTTATGGGGTTCACAACTTGATTAGGTCAAATAAGTTCAGGTCCAACCTGACCTTTATTATCCAATGATCTCCTTGATCCACACAGAATTTATGAGAATTTGCTCCACCATGGGAGTAACGACCTGGACTACCTAGTTGCGCGCCTAGTCCCAATCTCTCTTCGGGGTACAACTAAACATCTAAGCTCAAAACCATCATAGTCTCTGATAGTTTCACAACTATCGCTTCCGAAGCCAAGGATAACTGCAATTCACCAACTGTAACTTCTGACTTTTGCAACATATACATATTGCTGACACGTTCGGCTTGAAATATCACATGAGCCTCTTTGGAAACTTTTATAAGATCATCTTTTGAATTGAAACAGAACCCTTCCCCTTGCAAGGCTCTAAGAGAGATGAGATTGTACCTTGATTCTGAAACATGACGAACGCCTTGAAGAGTAGTGATGTATCTATCATAAAACTGAAACTGGATTATTCCTTCGCCAATCACCTTGCTTGTAGCAGAATTCCTCATAAAGACTTCTTTCGCTTGAACAAAAGTGTATGAAGAGAACACCTTCTTATTGGAACTGATATATTGTAAACATCCAGAATCTATTACCTATCTATCTTTGTTATCAACTGATCTGTCTGTAACAGATAAACATTGAACTGTTCTTCATCTCCTCCAACTAGTTCAGTAACATTAGCATCTAGTTGTTTCTTCTTTCGAAGCCAACACTCAGATCTAATGTGCCTCTTCTTGTGACAATAGTTGCACGTTAAATTCTTATATAGTTAGTTATCCGTGGAACTTTCATTATTACTTTTCTCCCTTGAATAATGAACTCTGATTCTTGCCTATACTGAGAGCATATATATGTGAGGGTATCTCTGACCATATATATACATCGCAGTAACGTCTCCGTACCCGTGAGATCGGGGCATTACACAAGATCTTAATACTACCGCTATAGTAAGTGGCTATGCGGGTCGTGATCCACAAGGAGGGACTTGCGATGGAAGCATTTTGTATGTTCTCGTTAGTTTACTTGAAATGGTTAAAATTCTTCTTTGTTCTTGTAAAGAAAAGAAAAAAGAATTCTATGTTTAAGTTAAAAAGAAAGTGGTAGATTGAGAAGGTGAAGAAAATGAAAAATAAATTTATATAAAGAAATAGAAAGAGTAAACCAAAGAGAGCTGACTTTTGAAATTGTCTTCTAAACCTAGAAATGAAAATAAAAAAAAAAAGAAATATTTATTTACCTTTACAGCGCTTGTTTACCTTGAATCCGTCGTGATGACTTACCTTGTCTTTGAAAACAGGCAGAGCATGGTCTATAGGATCTTCCCCATTCCCAATCTACACTATGAATTAAAGGGCCAGCTAAACTAACTAAAGAACAGTTATCCATTATCATCAGTCATCAATGATACTTGCAATGGCAAGACAGTTTCGAGGCTGTAGGAATCACTTAGATTTATAAGCACTTAGAGGGAAGCAAATAAAACTAAGAGTAAAAAAGAAAAGAAAACTTTGATTTGATTCAAATAACAATGAAAGAAAAGAAAACTTAATTACACCGGTGTCACCCTCAGTACAAACTTCACTCTCATTCTCCCATGAAACTCTACTCTCCTCTAAGTTACATAAATAAAATGAAAATTACGTAAAAGAAAATAAAAATCCTAAGTTACGGACTACAAAATAGCCTAATTTATACTCTCTATTGAATCATTCTCTGCGGCCTCAGAATTTGCAGGTATTTATAACGAAAACACAACGGGGGAGAGCGTCTGAAGATAGGGAGAGCAAACGCTTCCCGTATCTCAACTATAATGCAGCGAAAACGCGATAATTGCTGCGTTTTCGCGGCATTTTTGTGGCCGTATGGGCAGATCCGGGGGGTGCAAGTTTCTAGTTTGATGTTTCATCTGTTTATCCAATTGGCTTCGCGATATTGTTTCTAGATTTGATGAAACCTCTTTTGATCTTCAGCTTTAACCAACTTGCTTTGTAAAGATCTGATTTAACTGATTTTTAACTGATTTTATCTTTTTTGATTAGCTCTGATTTGTCTTAATCCTTGATTTGAATTAATTCTGAATTAAATCAGAATTTATATGGGCTTTGGGCTTGTTTTCTCTCTTTCTCCATTGGTAAAGACCCTAAAATAATTAGACAAAAAGATAATTAAATAGTAGAGTTTATTAAACAATAGATATGAGAATGTGATGAGAAATATGCAATATCAGTAACCGATCACACCCCCACACCTATCTTTTGCTCGTTCTCGAGCAAAACAAATAAAAAGTAAAATAAAGCTAACCTAGTCTAACTCACTTTCATAGGAATCACGGTTGCACTTAGCATGTGGAACAAGCTGTTAAACCTCTAGTTTACCCCTAAAAGATGAGTTTTGTCTTGTAAGAATTTTCAGTGGATTACATTCAAAAAATCCATAAAGAAAGAGAAATAAAGTGTTAGTATTTTCGAAAAGCATTACGAAAAAGAGAGAAAATATTAGAAGTATTATTGTAAGAGCTCGAGTAATCTATAAGTTATAGGAAAACCGAATTTTTCATTCCTAAACTTAGTCTCTATTCATGAACTTGTTATCAATCAAAGGTAAGGAGTCAAAATGTATTTCTCATCTAGTCTATTATTTTATCCTAAGTCATATGCATCTATGTGACAGTGAAATTATGACTTGAAATTCTTTAACTCTTACTGTTATGCCTTATTTTTTTATATTATTTTTTTGTGGTATTATTCCATAGTTCTATGAGGCTTTCTAATCTGCTCATGTAACGAGCCTTCAGTCGTGACTTCCAAACCGGACTGACTTGGGGCACATGGTGAAAAAAACCCCAAGGACTTAAAGACTCGAGCAAACAATACCACAAAACTAAGGATTTTATTTATTATACAGACCACTTTTAGGCGTGAATACTTATGCTTTATGAGGCACAAATACCCAGCTTGATCAGAGAATTTTTTATATATATTAATATTTTTTCTTTATATAAGGTATAAGAATCTTTATTTATGAACCCTAAGTGTGTAAGTGTATAAATTATGCATATTTCATCAAGATAAAAATTAAAACTAAATTACTTTTTCAAATTTTCTTTCTAAACCCTAGAAATCAAACGAATAATCTTATTTTGACCAAGTATAAGAAATCCTAATTATGGTTCTCCTATTCCTTAAAATTAACTTAATTTCTTACAAAAAAATAGGTCAAAATATTGTTTCTCTTTTCAAAAAATTTTTAAACGGAAAGAAAATGTTATATTTTTTTTAATAAAATAACTTATGTTATGTTAGAACCCTCCTCCCATACCTATCTCATGTATTGTTCCAAATGTATGAAAGAAATAGATGCATGAAAAAAAGAAAGGGAAGGTAAATGTTACCTCAAGGTGGTGGTTCCGTTAATGGTCGGATTGGACTAAGCATTGCTACCCAATCAAGATAATATGGTGATTCACGAAACTCACCTTTATTGATCTCTTTTCTTTTTACATATTTAGAGTCCCTAATATGAATAGGATCATGCAAGATCCTATCATGAAAATTATCCCCTTTATATGACCAGTCTTGAAAAATAATCACGGAGTCTTTATGGTTTATACCTATATCCAACAGAGGAATGTGATTTGATGAATTGGATGATTTAAGCTCTGAAATGAAAGGAACGGGAGCCAATACTGACTTGGGATTAAGACTCAAATCAAGTGTAGGTTCAAGAGTCAGTTTCAGTTTAAGAATTGAGTCTAAATCAAAGAAATAAAATTCACATTTTTTTCCATCAATGGAATGTGATTATCCAAAATTGGTGATTCAATTTCTAGATCATGGGTATGAAAATAAATGTTGGCTCGAAAAATTGGTCCAAATTGGGTAAGGATACCAGAGTCAACATAGATTCGAAAATGAAAACTGAATTACATGTTTGGGGATCAGGGTCACATTCACATTCAAGTTCAATCTCATTGAATAGAAAACTTGCCAATTTATTTAAGATTTGGAATTAGTCAAGTTCAAATTTGTGTGATGAAATTGACTCTTGATCAAAGTCTCCAAGACACCAAGAATTTTTGTTCCTATCAATATGGATAGGGCAATCGGGAATGGCTAAAAATATGTTAGGTAGAGTTTCCTCATTCTTATCTTTCACTATATTGATCAAATGACTCATTTTGCTTCTAGCCTATTGGGAGATTGAGAAAAGTATTTTTGGACTGAATCAGGTTTTTCATACTCCTATTTAAGTTCCTAAGTTCTTCTTGTGGTGGGACTTGAAAAATAGGGTAAGGATTCTAGATTTGAAAATCTTGATGGGCTTGTGAGTCCTTAGGATGTATAGACTCAAGGAAGGCTCCATAACTCTTTTCTAAATCTGATTTTTTTTCTATAGGTTGATTTTGAAAAGGAGTATATGAAGGTGGATGTTGGTAAGGTTTTTGACCATATGACTCGGGAGAGTTATATTCACACTGACTCTGTGAAGAATGGTGATGATTATTTCAATCTTGTTCATACTATTAGGACTGAAGAATATATTAATTCAGATAAGACCAATCTGACATATTTGGTGAAATCACCTAGAGGGGGGTGAATAGGTGACTAGCTAATCTAATGATGAATAATGCGGAATCAAAACTATTTATGCAAACCAAAAACTATTAAGCTAAACACACAAAGTATAACATAAGAGTGTAGCCGAATTCCCGGTGAAGGGCTCTGGACTACCTTCTCAAGATTCCTCGAGATAAGAGTTGAGGTGCCTTTATGGCTCTGTTGGTTGAATACAAGTGTGAGCAAACAATCCCCAGGCATATATCAATATAAGCAAAAGATATATCAAGCATATAAAGATAAAAGCAATGTAAGCATGCAAGATATAAATACAAGTGAGAGATAGAGAGAGCAATCGCAAACACAGGAGATTTGTTTCAAGGTTCGACCACCCTTGCTCTACGTCCCCGCCTTCAACACTATGAATGATTTCCACTAGAATCGATCCCACCGAATCACTCGGTGCTGCAACACCTACAAGGAGTTTACACTAAAACTCTTGGACTCACTAGTCCCCTTACTTGTTCCCGCAAGAACAAACACACGCAAGCATACTAGCTTGTCGAGGCCGCACCTCTACACCGAGCTCCCACAAGAACTCGAAATAACATGAACCCGCAAGTTCGCCTCCTCAAATGCAAAGATGAACACTTTGGTGATCTCAGCACTTTGATCACCTAAAAACTCTCTCACAACAAAGATCCCTATAGGATTGATATAGTAATGGATAGCTCAAGTGTGTGTGAGAAAACTAGGATTTGACTTGGTGGTAAAAAACTCAAGAAATCTCTTTTTCAAAACACTCTTGACAAACTCTCCTTTTGATATGAAAGTTTTAGCTCTAAAACAAGTGGAGATAAACACTGAGATATGTAGGAAAAACTAGCCCAAAAACTCTCTTAAAATCTTGTTAAAAACAGCCCAAAACAACCCCATATAAATATGCTCAAAAACTAGCCGTTGGGGACAACTCAGTAGGAAAATCCTGCTGTCGGTCGATCGCCCGGTCGACCGCCAACGGTCAGATTTTCCACCGTTGGGAAAAGCGATCGACCGGCCGGTCGACCGTAAACTGGGCTATGACCTAGCGGTCGACCGCCCGGTCGACCGGGGCCATTTACAGAGGATAGAAGCTCTCTGGCGGTCGACCATGCGATCGACCAGCCCTTGGCTTTGCACGTTCGTGCACATCGGTCAACCGCCCGGTCGACCGGCAGAAGGCTTGGTCAGCAATATTTAGGGATTAAAACATGATCTTTTTACCTCAATAAAATCCCATAAATTCTCATAAATTCTACAAAAAGTAATTTAAAGTAATTTTTTTTGAAAAACTAGTTAAAGATCCTTCAAACATGAAACCAAATCATATGTATCTCATGAAACATACTAAATACACAAGAGTTGACACCTGAAATCTATAAAGCTCATAAAACTCATGAAAAAAAAAAAATCATGAGTAAACCAATTTAAATATGAGTTCACAAGCATCATGTAAATAGCATATTCATGAAATAATCAATAAGGCTCAAAAACAAAAAAAACATATGAAAATTATGAACATTTATTTTTTTATTAAAAATAAACATCAAGGTATATGTATGTTTTATCTAAACCAGAAATATGCATACATATCCTAAACACAAATGAGTCTATAATAGAATTTGCATGAAGGCAAGAGACTCAAGGATATACATGTATATTTATAAGTTTTGGACAAAAACTACATATACATGAAGCAAAACATGCACAAAAATAGGTAAAACACGTATAAATAAAGGAATCATCAAAACTAGGATATACATGTACATGTAATGAGTACAAATGAGTAAATGAAGTACAAACATATAAGAATCAAATGTTGCTCACTATTTATAGAAATATAGACACAAGTTTTAATGAAAAATACATGTAAACAAGTATACGCCACAGGAAGCACAAAACCAAAACATGATTGTAAAAACATGCTAAAAATTCTTAATGTAAAAGCATGTAAATAAAATAGGAGTTTAGAGAGAGTTATCAAAACCACAAGCACTATTTTTTAAGTCTCCAAACATGATGGTCCTCCCACCAACTTCCTTGATAGCGGTGCATCGATTGTGTATATCCATTTAGCCCATGCATCCACCACCAAGGCATCAAATCTCTCACATCATGTCAGAGCTAACACCTACATCAAACACAAGAGGTAGGAATTTTGGTACCCATTTTCTTTTGGGTCCACGGGGGTTAGCATTACTCGGAACCCAAATATTTTTATCAGCAATATTTATAGAATTTATTTTATCATAATAAAACTTTGCTAAGTGGTCTTTGTGGCCGCAATGTGTACATTTGTACACTCTAAAATGCACATGAGAATGAGTGTGATCATGATGTGAAAAGTGTGCATATGTGTGCCGTGGGTAATGTGCACGAGCATATGGAGCTTGTTTCTTTGAAACAAGGTTTCTAATCTATAATGATTAAATGCACAATTGCTTAAGGTTGAGCTTAAACAATCTATTCTATTTTTCAAAAATTTAATCTCATTTTTATCATTGGTTGCATGAAGAGCATGGCAAGTATGAGAATCAATAACCTTTTTCTTTTTAGAAAAGTTTTCCTTTTCTTTTGAAACAAATTTTCTCTTCAAAGAGTTGTTTTCTTCAAAATAATTTCTTTTCTTTTTCTACCAAAATAATTTTATTTTTTAAAGAACTGTTTCCTTCACAAAGATCATTTAATTTAGAAGATAAGGAAATATTCTCTTTTTCAACATATCATTTTCTTTTGAAATACATTCAATTTTATTTTGAACAGAATCCTTTTCTTTTAAATGGAATCAAATTTAATTTTCAATTTCTTATTATCCTTTTTAATCACATCATATTTTTCAAGAACTTGTTGACAAAAAGATGTAAGTTCATCATAAGACATGTCAATATCTTATTCTAACTCGGATTCAGAGTTTACCTAAGGGGGTTATCCCTTGGACCATGTAGCACAAATTGGAAGCATCATTTCCATCATCCTAGTCGCTCCCCGCATAATATTGCTTTTATTCGCTAAGGGAGACTAAAGTGTTCCATACTACAAAAGTCGAATCAAAGTTATAAACCCTAGATAAATATTCATCATTTAGGGTTGACTAACTTTTCAAGTTTGGATGTTAAGAATATCAAAAGTGGAAGGTGACATGAAATCCATGTGTGTGTATAAATATTGTGATTAGCTAAAAAGTGAGGATCTTTAACTCTAGGTTGTAAGACCCAAATCAAGAGCACCAAGCTCTGATGTCAATTGAAATCACCTAGAGGGGGTGAATAGGTGACTAGCTAATCTAATGATGAATAATGCGGAATTAAAACTATTTATGTAAACTAAAAACTATTAAGCTAAACACAAAGGTATAACACAAGAGTGTAGCCGAATTTCCGATGAAGGGCTCTAGACTATCTCCTCAAGATTCCTCTAGATAAGAGTTGAGGTGTCGCTATGGCTCTCTTGGTTGAATAGAAGTGTGAGCAAACAATCCCCAAGCATATGTCAATATAAGCACAAGATATATCAAGCATATAAAGATAAAAGTAATGTAAGCATGTAAGATATAAATACAAGTGAGACATAGAGAGAGCTATCGCAAATACGGGAGATTTATTTTGAGATTTGAGCACCCTTACTTTACGTCCCCGCCTTCAACACTATGAAGAATTTCCGCTAGAATCGATCCCACCGGATCACTCGGTGCCGCAACACCTACAAGGAGTTCAGACTAGAACTCTTAGACTCACTAGTCTCCTCACTTGTTCCTGCAAGAACAAACACGCAAGCACACTAGCTTGCCGAGGCCGCACCTCTACACTGAGCTCCCGCAAGAACTCGAAACAACCGAACCCGCAAGTTCACCTTCTCAAATACAAAGATGAACACTTTGGTGATCTCAACACTTTGATGACCTAAAAACTCTCTCACAACAAAAATCCCTATAGGATTGATAAAGCAATGGATAGCTCAAGTGTATGTGAGAAAACTAGGATTTGATTTGATGGTAAAAAACTCAAGAAATATCTTTTCAAAACACTCTTGACAAACTGACCTTTGATATAGAAGTTTTAGCTCTAAAATAAGTAGAGATAAACACTGAGATCGGTAGGAAAAACTAGTCCAAAAACTCTATTAAAATCTTGTAACGCCCCGATCCTATGAATACGGAGACGTTATGGCGACGCATATACGCGAGGTAAAATACCCTCGTACACGCGCTAAGCCCAAATTGTAACCTGAACAAGCTATAATCAGAACTATAATAATCAAGGACCACTGCAATAATACATATAAGACTACACATGATAGCAATGAATAACAGGAAGAAAATGACAGCTGAACGGAAGTCAAAGGTGATATACAGGAATCAAAGAATAATAACAAGAATAAAATGCAAGTATACCAGAATCAAGGGAGAGGACCCAAGCTCCTCGCAAGGCGTACCGTCTCATCGAACACCTGCACATTAGAAACAATCGTCCAATATCTGGACGTGCAAATCCAGGGTCGTCAGAACGCGACCATAATGAGTGTGTGTGTAAAGGGGAAACAGCTCGTGCAGAAGAAACCATGTGCATATATATAATAGTAAGATCAACTGCAGATATAAAAAGACTGAATAACATGATAAACACTGAATAACACCCAGTATGTAAAACAAGGTAACTAACATGACTGTAAACAACACTAATGTTATGGTGTGAACCTAGCATGTCACTAGTTGTAATACAATCCAGTCATGGTTATAGTTATATGTCTATTACAGTGGTATAAATGTACAGTTAGATGATTGCGGTCAGTCACAATACATTAACAGTTTATTTTCATTTATTATGTCAGCGAACACCAATTGCCACCTGTAATAGACGCATCCCATACTACGCCTACTACATGTGTAAATCAGGGTCCTAAGTTATTGAAATTAGTGGAAGAGACTTTGTCCATGTTTTAGGTGGGTTCCGTACATACCCGGAACCACGGCCCAATCACCTGGCGCTGAACCAGGTCCTACCGCTAGGTAGTCAATAACAATAACAATAACAATGTGTCAATAACAATGACAATATGGACAATACGGGATGTCAGTCATCCCCCGGAACCCTGCAGTGGAACCGTATCTCGGCTGCGCAACCTGTATCCTAGGTCCACCCAAAATACAGACGCTGTCTCCTCCATCAATTTCCCCAATCCCAATGTAAGTTGTTCAATTTACATTATTATTTATTCAATTCAGTTAAATCAGTCAATGTCAATATTATCGAGAATACTGGGACGATACGGTGACAGTAACAATATCCATGTAACAATAACAATGTGAACAATATTACCGTATAAACGGTAGAACAATAGAACAATGTATATGTTACGGTCTGACAATATTTTCCCAGTAATTATCAATAACATGAACAGTATGTTTATCAGGTAGATGTCATGTACAATCAGTGAAGTCACTTAAGTAGGATCATTATATTACAATATTTATTTAGAATCAGTAATATAATCTTTTTACGTTTATTCATTGTGTATTTAATGTGTGAACATGAACAATAATTAACGTGCATGAACAGTAATTAAACATGAAGACTGTTTAAACATAATAACGTTTATAGGAAACAGTTAAAAGCACTCACATAAAAGTAATATCAAAATACTCAATAAGAAAACAAGGAACACTCACCTGAGATGACACAGTTTCGGAACCGAATCACCGTCTGGTCTTCACTGCACGAACCAGTACTGATCTTCGGATCGTCCTATGGATCGGTCTTCGAATCGTCTGTGTATCGGGCCCACAACGAGCACGAATCCGAATCGGGTCCGAATCTCCTGCAATGGTCCGGATCTCACCAAAAGAGTCCGAAACGCTGTAAGATATACACTTAGCATACTGCCGAGCACACCGACACATACGTGTACACTCACATATATACGTATACGAGTGCACATACATACATAGTCACTGAATATGTATACACACACACTAAATGCATGCCTCCAAGCACATGTTATACATACGTTTACATACATACCCATTCATGCATAGAAACGCATGCAAAAACACATGCATAGTTAAAAGCACTCACACATGCATTATCAACCCACCTAAATAATGACATATTTATATTATATATATATATATATATATATATATTATATATATATATATATTATATATATATATATATATATATACAGCCCAAAACACCCCATATAAATAGGCTCCAAAAACTAGCGGTTGGGGATAACTCAGCATGAAAATCCTGCTGTCGGTCGATCTCCCGGTCGACTGCCAACAGTCGGATTTAGGACCGTTCGGAAAAGCGGTCGACCGGCCGATCGACCGTAAACTGGGCTATGACCTAGCGGTCAACTGCCAGGTCATTCGGGGCCATTTACAGAGGGCGGAAGCTCTCTGGCGGTTGACCGACCCTTGGCTGTGCACGTTCGTGGTCGACCAACTTCTGGAGCGGTCGACCGGCAGAAGGCCTGGTCGGCAATATTTAGGGATTAAAATATGGTATTTTTACCTTCAATAAAATCTCATAAATTCTCATAAATTCTACAAAAATAAGTTCATTAATATGCTTTGATATACAAATATGTTTGAGTAAAAAAATCAAAACATGTTACAAACATTTTGAGCTATTTTTGTAATATAGAAATTTTGGCTTAAACAAAAATCTGTATTTTCCAAAAACAATCTCCAAATCTAAAATCGATTTTTTCAAAACTTCTTCCAAATACAAAAACAAGATATTTTAAAACACTTTTGAAGCTCAGTGTGTATGGATGTGATCCACTACACATATATGATGAAATGTCTATGTTTTTACGTTAAGCTCTAAAATAAATTTTGATAAAACACATGTATATTTTGAAGCTTAAAAACCAAATTGGTATTTTCTAAAACGAAACTCTTTTATGAAAATACATATAAATCTTGCGTGTGAGTATATATGAACTTGAGCAATCTGCCAACTAATCTATCCTTTACATTTTATCAAAAAATAAAATCTTGACACTTACAAACATGACACAAGTCTTCTTTAGAAATCTTCTTCTCCTTCTTGACTTGGTCCAAACCTTGATCCAATGAGCTAGACTCCTCTTGAGTACTTGATGCGATCTTGATGCGCAAGCTCTTGAATCAATATGTGCTAGCTCCAAAACTTGACATTAAATCCTTTTTGGAGCTAAATACATACTAAGATCTTGATCAAATATCTGAGACTCATTAAACACAAGATCATTAGTACTATAACTATATTATTTAATCATCATCAAAACTACAGCGAAGGGCCTTTGGGCCAACAATCTCCCCCTTTTGATGATGACAAAACTCATGGAGTTATATATGCATGGATTAAAGTTAAGCTTCATAGAAGCTCCCCCTTAACTCATTCATAACAATAAACAAATAACGATATTCAAGAAAGTGCATAAACACAAACATATATGCATAAACAATGAAATAAACATTCATAAAACTTATCAAACTTGCAAAATCTTTCTCCCCCTTTTTGTATAAACTTTCAAAATCTTTCTCCCTCTTTTTGTATAAACATAATAAATTAAACATGTATAAACTCAAAATCATTCTCCCTCTTTTTGTCAATCATCAACAAAGGGGTGAAAAATAAATCAACAACAAAGATATACATGCGATATACATTTATGAGGAGGAAGACAGTAAGTTAGCTCCCCTGCATACATGCATTACATGAAGAAAGAATGACAAAACCCTAACTCACATAAAGCATAATATACAATGCATAAGTAGAGATGTTAAGATCCCCTACACACGTGTACCACGTAAAGAAAAGATGCCAAGCTCCTCAATGTGAGATACACTCAACATGAATCTATATATAGAGAAGATGTTAAGCTCCCCTTGCATATAGGAAAGACATATCAACAAATTTTGAAACTACAAAATTTTTAAATTTTCTCAAGTCAATCAAAAACAAATTTTGATACCAATTGAAATTAAATTGTAGGTGACAGAGCATAAGTTGGTACCTCTTGCAAAAATTTTGAGACCAATGAAAGTAAAAATATTTTTGATACCAATTGAAATATATGGTAAATTTTGGTACCAAATAAAATACCAATTGAAATCTATAGTAAATTTTGATACCAATGGTAAATTTTGATATACTAATTAAAAAAAAAAGAAACCAAATTTTGTTTTTCTTATACCAATACCAATTGAAAATAAAACCAATTGAAATTAAAAAACCAAATTTTATTTTTTCTTATATCAATTGAAAAGTACAAACTAAAATTTTGGGGTGAACACCAATCATATTGCAATAAAGATATCAAATTGAGAATAATACTAATTTAAGATTTTTGATACCAGTATTGAAAATTGTTGCCTATACCAAAAAAAAGTATTTTTCATCATAAGAATGGGAGTAGAATACCAAGTGAAAATAAAACCAATTGAAAGATAAAACATGAATTTTTCCCCCCTTTATGAAATACTAATAAAAACAGTGCATAAGCTTGTATAATATACCAATTGAGAAATAATTGTCATTATAACTAAATCAAGCTTAGCATAAACATAATTTGTACTTTAACATGTAATAGATTTTATAAATCAAGCACAATCAAATCATATATATGTATGAAAATGATAATACCAATTGAAATTGATATTATTAGATATTTTGAAGCATACATATATAGAAACAAATATGAGTATACAAGGATAGAATTTCATGAAGTACATGTGTATATCTCATATCTATTCACCCTATTCATGCACATGCTAAAAAAAATTTCAATAAAGCTCACAAGGCATTATCGCCCATCCATCTGCCCTTAAAGGTTAGAAGTTTTCAAAAATAAGATTTGAAAATAGCTGTATTTTGAAAACACTACCAAATGAAGAATAAATAAATAGTTTAAAGTAATTCTTTTATTTTGAAAAACTAGTTAAAGATCCTTCAAACATGAAACCAAATCATATGAATCTCACGAAACATACCAAATACACAAGAGTTGACATCCGAAATCTATAAAGCTCATAAAAGCTCATGAAAACAAAGTCATAAGTAAACCAATTTAAATATGAGTGCACAAGCATCATGTAAATAGCATATTCATGAAATAATCAATAAGGCTAAAAAATAAAAAAATATGAAAATCATGAACATTTATTTTTTATTAAAAATAAACATCAAGGTATATGTACGTTTTATCTGAACCAGAAATATGCATACATATCCTAAACACAAATGAGTCTATAATAGAATTTGCATGAAGGCAAGAGACTCAAGGGTATACATGTATATTTATTAGTTTTGGACAAAAATTACATATACATGAAGCAAAACATGCATAAAAATAGGCAAAATAAGTATAAATGAAGGAATCATCAAAACTGGGTTATACATGTACATGTAATGAGTGCAAATGAGCAATGAAGTACAAACATATAAGAATCAAATGTTGCTCACTACTTGTACAAATATATACACAAGTTTTAATGAAAAGTACATCTAAACAAGATACGCAACATGAAGCACAAAACCAAAACATGATTGTAAAAACATGCTAAAAATTCTTAATGTAAAAGCATATAAATAAAATAGGAGTTTAGAGATAGTTACCAAAACCACAAGCACTATTCTCTAAGTCTCCAAACATGGTGGTCCTCCCACCAAACTTTCTTGATAGCGGTGCATCGATTGTGTATATCCATCTAGCCCCTGCATCCACCACCAAGGTACCAAACCTCTCACATCATGTGAGAGCACACACCTACATCAACCACAAGAGGTGAGGATTTTGGTACCCATTTGCTTTTGGGTCCACGGGGTTTAGCATTACTCGAAACCCAAACATTTTTATTAGCAAAATTTATAGAATTTACTTTATCATAACAAAACTTTGCTATGTAGTCTTTGCGGCCGTAATGTGTATATTTGTTCACTCGAGAATGCACATGAGAATGAGTGTGATCATGACATACAAAGTGTGCATAAGTGTGCCGTGGGTGATATGCATGAACATGTGGAGCTTATTTCTTTTGAAATAAGGTTTTCATTCTATTATGATTAAATGCACAATTGCTTAAGGTTGAGCTTAAACAATCTATTCTATTTTTCAAAAATTTAATCTCATTTTAATCAATGGTTGCATGAAGAGCATGGCAAGCATGAGAATCAACAACCTTTTTCTTTTAGAAATGTTTTCCTTTTCTTTTGAAACAAAATTTCTTTTCAAAGAGTTGTTTTCTTCCAAAATAATTCTTTTTCTTTTCCACCAAAATAATTTTATTTTTCAAAGAAGTGTTTCCTTCACAAAGATCATTTAATTTAGAAGATAAGGAAATATTCTCTTTTCTCAACATATCATTTTCTTTGAAATACATTCAATTTTATTTTGAAAAGAATTATTTTCTTTTAAAATGGAATCAAATTTAATTTTCAATTTCTTATTATTCTTTTTAAGCACATCATATTTTTCAAGAATTTGTTGACAAAAAGATGCAAGTTCATCATAAGACATGTCAATATCTTCTTCTAACTCGGATTCAGAGTTTACCTCAACGGGGTTATCCCTTGGACCATGTAGCACAAGTTGGAAGCATCACTTCCATCATCCGAGTCGCTCCCTGCATAATATTGCTTTTGTTCGCCAAGAGAGACTAAAGTGTTCCATACTAACAAAGCCAAATCAAAGTTAAAAACCCTAGATAAATATTCATCATTTAGGGTTGACTTTAAAGCATGGATGGCTTTTGCATTAGCCTCAAAATTTTTGTCATTTAAACAATATGAATCTTTAATGGTGGTAAAATAAACATGAATCCCTAAGGCTTTGAGGTACATTGACATCTTAACTTTTTAAGTTTGGATGTTAAGAATATCAAAGGTGGAAGGTGACATGAAATCCATGTGTGCGTATAAATATTGTGATTAGCTAAAAAATGAGGATCTTTAACTCTACGTTGTAAGACCCAAATCAAGAGCACCAAGCTCTGATACCAATTGAAATCACCTAGAGGGGGAATATGTGACTAGCTAATCTAATGATGAATAATGCGGAATTAAAACTATTTATGCAAACTAAAAACTATTAAGTTAAACACACAAGGTATAACACAAGAGTGTAGCCGAATTTTAGTGAAGGGTTCTAGACTATCTCCTCAAGATTCCTCTTGATAAGAGTTGAGGTGTCGCTATGGCTCTCTTGGTTGAATAGAAGTATGAGCAAACAATCCCCAAGAATATATCAATAAAAGCACAACGTATATCAAGCAAATAAAGATAAAAGCAATATAAGCTTGTAGGATATAAATAAAAGTGAGAGATAGAGAGAGCAATCACAAATACGGGAGATTTGTTTCGAGGTTCGAGCACCCTTGCTCTACGTCCTCGCCTTCAACACTATGAAGGATTTCACTATAATCGATCTCACCGGATCACTCGTTGCCGTAACACTTACAGGGAGTTCACACTAGAACTCTTGGACTCACTAGTCCCCTTACTTGTTCCCGTAAGAACAAACACACGCAAGCATACTAGCTTGCCGAGACCGCACCTCTACACCGAGCTCCCACAAGAACTCGAAACAACACGAACACGCAAGTTCGCCTCCTCAAATACAAAGATGAACACTTTGGTGATCTCAACACTTTGATCACCTAAAAACTCTCTCACAACAAAGATCCCTATAGGATTGATATAACAATGGATAGCTCAAGTGTGTGTGTGAAAACTAGGATTTGATTTAGTGGTCAAAAACTCAAGAAATCTCTTTTTCAAAACACTCTTGACAAACTCTCCTTTGATATTGAAATTTAGCTCAAAAATAAGTGGAGATAAACACTGAGATAGGTAGGAAAAACTAGCCTAAAAACTCTCTTAAAATCTTGTTAAAAACAGCCCAAAACAACCCAATATAAATAGGCTCCAAAAACTTGCCGTTGGGGACAACTCAGTAGGAAAATCTTGCTGTCGGTCGATCGCCCGGTCGACCGCCAACGATCGGATTTCTGACCGTTGGGAAAAGCGATCGACTGGCCGGTCGACCGTAAACTGGGCTATGACCTAGTGGTCGATCGCCCGGTCGACCATGGCCATTACAGAGAGCAAAAGTTCTCTGGCGGTCGACCGTGCGGTCGACCGGCCCTTGGCTGTGCACGTTCGTGCACATCGATTGACCGCCCGGTCGACTGACTTCTGGAGCGGTCGACCAGCAGAAGGCCTGGTCAGCAATATTTAGGGATTAAAACATGGACTTTTTACCTTCAATAAAATCTTATAAATTCTCATAAATTCTAAAAAAATAAGTTCATTAAATACTTTGATATACAAACATGTTTGAGTAAAAATCAAAACATGTTACAAACATTTTGAACTATTTTTGTAATATAGAAATTTTGGTTTAAACAAAAATCTGTATTTTCCAAAAACAATCTCCAAATCTAAAAACAATTTTTTCAAAACTTCTCCAAATACAAAAATAAGATATTTAAAACACTTTTGAAGCTTAGTGTGTATGGATATGATCCACTACACATATATGATGAAATATCTATGTTTTTGATATTAAGCTCTAAAATAAGTTTTGATAAAACATATGTATATTTGAAGCTTAAAAACTAAATCGGTATTTTTCAAAATGAAAACTCTTTTATGAAAACACATATAAATCTTGTGTTAGTGTATATGAACTTGAGCAATCCACCAACTAATCTATCATTTATATTTTATCTAAAAATAAAATCTTGACACTTACAAACATGATACAAGTCTTCTTGAAAATCTTCTTCTCCTACTTTACTTGGTCCAAACCTTAATCCAATGAATTAGACTCCTCTTGAGTACTTGATGCGATCTTAATGCGCAAGCTCTTGAATCAACATGTGCTAGCTTCAAAACTTAACTTTAAATCCTTTATTGAAGCTAAATACTTACAAAGATCTTGATCCAATATCTGAGACTTATTAAACACAAGATCGTTAGTACTATAATTACATGAGTTAATCATCTTCAAAACTAGAGCGACGGGCCTTTGGGCCAACAATCTCCCCCTTCTTGATGATGACAAAACTCATGGAGTTATATATGCATGGATTAAAGTTAAGCTTCATAGAAGCTCCCCCTTAACTCATGCATAGCAATAAACAAATAACGATATTCAAGAAAGTACATAAACACAAACATATATGCATAAACAATAAAATAAACATGCATAAAACTTATCAAACTTCCAAAATCTTTCTCCTCCTTTTTGTATAAACTTTCAAAATCCTTCTCCCTCTTTTTGTATAAACATAATAAATTGAACATGCATAAACTCAATTTCTAAACATGCATATAAACTTAAAATCATTCTCCCCTTTTTGTCAATCATCAATAAAGGGGTGAAAAATAAATCAACAATAAAGATATATATGTAATTTACATTCATGAAGAGGAAGACGGTAAGTTAGCTCCCTTGCATACACGTATTACATGAAGAAAGGATGATAAAACCTTAACTCACATAAAGCATAATATACAATGCATAAGTGGAGATGTTAAGCTCCCCCTACACACGTGTACCACATAAAGAAGAGATGGCAAGCTCCTCAATGTGAGATATACTCAACATAAATTTATATATAGAGAAGATGTTAAGCTCCCTTTCCATATAGGAAAGACATATCAACAAATTTTGAAACCACAAAATTTTTGAATTTTCTCAAGTCAACCAAAAACAAATTTTGATACCAATTTAAATTAAATTGTAAGTGACAGAGCATAAGTTGGTAACTCTTGTAAAAATTTTGAGACCAATGAAAGTAAAAACATTTTTTATACCAATTGAAATATATGATAAATTTTGATACCAAATAAAATATCAATTGAAATCTATAGTAAATTTTGATACCAATGGTAAATTTTGATATACTAATTAAAAAAAAGAAACCAACTTTTTTTTTTCTTATACCAATACCAAATGAAAATAAAAACCAAATTTTATTTTTTCTTATATCAATTGAAAAATACAAACTAAAATTTTGTTGGGTGAACACCAATTATATTGCAATAAGATATCAAATTAAGAATAATATCAATTTAAGATTTTTGATACCAGTATTGAAAATGGTTGCCTATACCAAAACAAAGTATTTTCATCATCAAAGAATGGGAGTAGAATACCAAGAGAAAATAAAACCAATTGAAAGATAAAACATGAATTTTCTCCCCCTTTATGAAATACTAATAAAAGCAGTGCATAAGCTTATATAATATACCAATTAAAAATAATTGTCATTATAAACTAAATCAAGCTTAGCATAAACATAATTTGTGCTTTAACATGTAATAGATTTTATAAATCAAGCACAATCAAATCATATATATGTATAAAAATAAAAATACCAATTCAAATTGATATTATTAGATATTTTTGAAGCATACATATATAGAAATAAATATGAGTATATAAGAATAGAATTTCATGATGTACATGTGTATATCTCATATCTATCCACCCTATTCATGTACATGTTAAGAAGATTTTCAATAGGGCTCACAAGGCATGGTCGCCCATCCATCTGCCCTTAAAGGATAGAAGTTTTCAAAAATAAGATTTAAAAATAGTTGTATTTTGAAAACACTACCAAATGAAGAATATATAACTAGTTTAAAGTAATTCTTTATTTTGAAAAACTAGTTAAAGATCCTTCAAATATGAAACCAAATCATGTGTATCTCATGAAACATAACAAATACACAAAAGTTGACACCCAAAATCTATAAAGCTCATAAAAGCTCATGAAAAAAAGTCATGAGTAAACCAATTTATATGTGAGTGCACAAGCATCATGTAAATAGCATATTCATGAAATAATCAATAAGGCTCAAAAACATAAAAAAACATATGAAAACCGTGAACATTTATTTTTTTATTAAAAATAAACATCGAGGTATATGTACGTTTTATCTAAACCTGAAATATGCATACATATCTTAAACACAAATGAGTCTATAATAAAATTTGCATGAAGGCAATAGCTCAAGGGTATACATGTATATTTATTAGTTTTGGACAAAAATTACATATACATGAAGCAAAACATGCACAAAAATAGGCAAAACAAGTATAAATAAAGAAATCATCAAAACATATAAAAATCAAATGTTGCACATTACTTGTACAAATATAGACACAAGTTTTAATGAAAAGTATATCTAAACAAGTATGCGCCACATGAAGCACAAAACCAAAACATGATTGTAAAAACATGCTAAAAATTCTTAATGTAAAAGCATGTAAATAAAATAGGAGTTTAGAGATAGTTACCAAAACCACAAGCACTATTCTCTAAGTCTCCAAATATGGTGGTCCTCCCACCAAACTTTCTTGATAGTTCGTGATAGCGGTACATCGATTGTGTTTATCCATCTAGCCCATGCATCCACCATCAAGGCACCAAACCTCTCACATCTGTAAGAGCCCACACCTACATCAAACACAAGAGGTGGAGATTTTGATGCCCATTTTCTTTTGGGTCTACGTGGTTTAGCATTACTCGAAACCCAAACATTTTTATTAGTAAAATTTATAGAATTTACTTTATCATAACAAAACTTTGCTATGTGGTCTTTGCGGCCGCAATGTGTGCATTTGTTCACTCTAGAACGCACATGAGAATGAGTGTGATTATGATATACAAAGTGTGCATTTGTGTGCTGTGGGTGACGTGCATGAACATGTGGAGCTTATTTCTTTTGAAATAAGGTTTCCATTCTATTATGATTAAATGCACAATTGCTTAAGGTTGGGCTTAAACAATCTATTCTATTTTTCAAAAATTTAATCTCATTTTTATCAATGGTTGCATGAAGAGCATGGCAAGTATAGAATCAACAACCTTTTTGTTTTAGAAATGTTTTCCTTTTCTTTTGAAACAAATTTTCTTTTCAAAGAGTTATTTTCTTCCAAATAATTTCTTTTTCTTTTTCACCAAAATAATTTTATTTTTCAAAGAAGCATTTCCCTTACAAAGATCATTTAATTTAGAAGAAAGGAAATATTCTCCTTTTTTAACATATCATTTTCTTTTAAAATACATTCAATTTTATTTTGAAAAGAATTCTTTTCTTTTAAAATGGAATCAAATTTAATTTTCAATTTCTTATTATCCTTTTTAAGCACATTATATTTTTCAAGAAGTTGTTGACAAAAAGATGCAAGTTTATCATAAGACATGTCAATATCTTCTTCTAACTCGGATTCAGAGTTTACCTAAGGGGTTATCCCTTTGACCATGTAGCACAAATTGGAAGCATCACTTCTATCATCTGAGTCGCTCCCCGCATAATATTGCTTTTGTTCGCCAAGGGAGACTAAAGTGTTCCATACTACAAAAGCCGAATCAAAGTTAGAAACCCTAGATAAATATTCACCATTTAGGGTTGACTTTAAAGCATGGATGGCTTTTGCATTAGCCTCAAGATTTTTGCTATTTAAACAATATGAATCTTTAATGGTGGCAAAATAAGCATGAGTCTCTAAGGCTTTAAGGTACATTGACATCTTAACTTTAAAGTTTGGATGTTAAGAATATCAAAGGTGGGAGGTGATATGAAATCTATGTGTGTGTATAAATATTGTGATTAGCTAAAAAATGAGGATCTTTAACTCTAGGTTGTAAGACCCAAATCAAGAGCACCAAGTTCTGATACCAATTGAAATCACCTAGAGGGGGTGAATAGGTGACTAGCTAATCTAATGATGAATAATGCGGAATTAAAATTATTTATGTAAACTAAAATTATTAAGCTAAACACACAAGGTATAACACAAGAGTGTAGCCGATTTTCGGAGAAGGGCTCTGGACTATCTCCTCAAGATTCCTCTTGATAAGAGTTGAAGTGTCACTATGGCTCTCTTGGTTGAATAGAAGTGTGAGCAAACAATCCCCAAGCCTATATCAATATAAGCACAAGGTATATCAAGTATATAAAGATAAAAGCAATGTAAGCATGCAAGATATAAATATAAGTGAGAGATAGAGAGAGCAATCGCAAACACGGGAGATTTGTTTTGAGGTTCGAGCACCCTTGCTCTACGTCCCTGCCTTCAACACTGTAACACCCCGCTCCCGGAATACGTACTTAATTGCGTATTCAGATTTTTCAATCGTATTTTTCGATTTACTTCCTGTATTTGTTTTGTATTATGAATTCTTTATATGAACGTTTTGTCTTGGATTTGGATTCGTGGACTCGGAGTCAGCCCTAGTCTGAACCGAGGGCCCGATCCTAGGGTATTACTCGATTTGGTCATTCTGGTATTCCGATTTGACCGGTTTCTATTTTAAATATCATTTTCTAATATTTTAGATTTTCTATGATTTTCTGGAATTTTCCTGAATTAAATTGGAAATCTTCAAAACCGGTGTCGACCAGTGCCGCTGACCGATTCTCGGATTTTTAATTTACAAACTAATTAGAATTACTAAAAGTGTCTTTAGACATTATTTCTTAAAATCACATTTCCCATCTAAATGCATTTTCTGAGAATTTTATGAATTTATGAAATTCCACCGGATTCGGTATCGGCCAGTATCGCTGGTTGATTCCAGGATTTTTAGTTTACAATTGGAAATGAATTTCTGAATTCCGCTTTCACATTACTTCTTAAAATCATATTTTCTTCTTTAATATATTTTCTGAGATTTTTCAGAATTTATCAAAACCCGGCCGACCCGGTGTAGACCGGTATCGGCGGTTGGCTTCCGGATTTTTAATTTGAAAATGGGATTTTATTTCTGAAAACCGATTACATATTATTCCTCAGGATGACGTTTTCTACCTCGGGGATTTTTGGGGATTTTTCGGAACAGTCGATATTTCGCGACCATATTATAATATTATTATTTTCTTCAAATCTTGTCCTTTCTCCTCTTTCTTTTCTTTCTTTTCTCCCAACAACCCCGCAGCCCACTCTCCTCCACGTGGGCGACACCACCCCCTTTCTCATTTATTTCCTTTCCCATCAATCTCTCTCTTTCTCTTTTTCCTTTTCTTTTCCTTTTCTTTCTTTTCTCTTCTCTTATCCTTATCTTCTTCTTCTTCTTCTTCTCCTCCAAGAGAGCCCAGCCAACCCAACCAGCCACCACCATCGCCGGCGCTCCGGCCACCTCGTCGCCGGTGGGGACCCCCCAACTCCGGCCTCTCTCCTTTTCTTCTCTTCTTCCCTTTTCTTTTCTTTTCCATTTTCCTTCTCTCTCTCCCCCTAGATCCGGCCATGACCTTCCCCATCACCGTCGACTCCTCCCTCTCCGGCGCCCGTGACGGAGCTGACCGCCGCCGGCGATGTGCCGGCGGCCTTGGGCGCGGCCAGGGGGCCTCCTGGCCCCCTGTGCGCGGCTGTGGAGGGGGCAGCAGCCCCCTCCTTCTTCTCTTTGGGGTGGCCGAGCCACCCCTGGCCTGCGCCGGCGGCAAGCGCCGGCGCACTCTCCCCTCCTCCCTTTGGCCGCCCCGTGGCGGCCAGAGCTCGGCCCGGCCAGGGCAACGGGCCCTGGCAGGGGCTCTGTTGGAGGGAGGGGGCAGCAGCCCCCTCCCTGTTTTCCCCCCTGGGGTGGCCACCGGCCACCCCAGCTCTGGCGCCGCCGGCAATCCGCCGGCGGCCGGCGACCACCTCCGGCCAGGGGGCTTCCAGCCCCCTGCTGCCCCCTTGTCCTGTCTCTCTCTCTCCCCCTTTCTCCTGGATCTCTTTCTTCCTCTCTCCTGAATTCTCTCACTTTCTCTTTCTCTCTCTTTTTCTCTTTCTCTCTCTCTCCTATTTCCTTTCTCTCTCTCTCTCTCTCCTGCCTTCATCTCTCTCTCTCTTGGACCTCTCACACTCTCCTGGGTCTCTCTCTCTCTTCCTGTTCCTCTTCCTGTTCGTCTTCTCCATTTGGAAAATGACTCTTATAAGGGTCGGCCACTCCTTTTAGATTGGGGCCGTGCTCTTCTTCGTCGGCAAGACTCAAGGGCCGGCCACTCCTTTTGGATTGGGGCCGAGCTCTTCTTCGTCGGTAACATCTCCGATGATTATTCTGGTAATCGTTTACGATTATTCCGGTAATCTGTAACGGTGATGCTTACAACGACAACACTTCCATCTTCATCATCATCCCCTCTACTAATTACCATCACCATCTTCACTTCCACCATTTACTGGTTTGGATTTGGAGTTGGCCATCTCTGTGTCTCACCCTTTCCCTGTCTCCCTCTCTTTTCCATCTGTTGCTGGTTAGACGCGGAGTTTACCTCCTGCGTCTAGGCCATTCCATAACGCGGCCTTCGCGTTATTGTATCGGCACGACGCGAAGCTAAGTGCCCGCGTCTGTGTTCTATCCTTGTTGGCGTGACACGGAGTTTATCCTCGCGTCCGCGTTCTCATGCCCTGACTTAAACGCAGGCCCCGAGCCTCGCGTTATGGCACCTTCGCGACGTGATCCCCACGTCTGTGATTCCCGCGTCTGGTACTTCCCGCGACGCGATCCCCGCGTCTGTGATTCTCGCATCTGCTATTCTTGCGACGCGAACCCCGCGTCTGCTATTCCCGCGTTTGTGATTCCCGTGTCTGTTATTCTCGCGACGCTAACTCCCGCGTCTGCGACCCCCGCGTCTCACTTTCAAAACCCGCGTCTCCCTGTGTCCCTTTCTCTCTCTAAGTTTCTCTCTCTAACTCTTTCTCTCTCCTCTTCACTTTCTCTCTCCTCACATTTATTATTATTATATTATATTTATGGCGCGTGCGCGAGTTCCATGGATTCCAGACTTTTCGGCTTTCCGGTGATTTAGGCGAGTGTTCTCGCTCTCGCCTCCATTTGGGTTTCCCCGCTTCGTCGGGTCGACATGTGTTTTACTCCATGTTTTCATTGTATCATGTATTGGGCTGAGTCCCTGTATTTGTGTATGGCCGAGTGCCAATGTCTGGACATGTATTGCTCTGTGACGAATGCTTGTATTAGGGTAGTTTCATTCTTGTACCCATACTATGCCTGTGATGTATTTTACTGCTTCATACCATGCGTGGCCGATCCTTTCAGCCTCCGGTCACTCACTATCTCGAAAGAGACGTGATTGGGACCGTCAGGTTTCTCTGGACCCTTCAGCCTCCGGTCACTCACTATCTCGAAAGGGATGTGATTGGGACCGTCAGGTTTCTCAGCTCCGTCTGGTGAGCATGCTTAGCGCTCAGTGCTTTATTCACAAAATTCGTTTAGGCGAGTTGCTGCGGGATTTTCTACTCGTATCTTGATCCGAGTGTCCTGGTAACCTCGCAGAGCGCATTAGTGTCTAAACTCTGTTCGCTGCCTGTGCCTCCAGCTTGTTCAGCTCCGCCTGGTTATCATGATCAGCGTCCAGCGTTTTACCACTAGATTCGTCTAGGCGAGTTGCTGCCGGATTTTCTACTCGCACGTCAGTCGAGTCGTCCCGGTAACCTCGCCAGACGCTCCAGGGTTAAATCCTGTTGCTGTCTGTACCCTCCAGCTTGCTCAGCTCCGCTTGATTGTGCTCAGCTACTATTCTATCACATGCCATGTATTTACCTGATATCTTAACACTTACCATGTCATTACTTCATACCTGTCATTTGCATGCTACTGTTTAACATATGTATATCACCTGCCAACTGATTTGTTATCATCTAACATCGGACATGCTACCACTTAGCAAGACCTCTTGTTATGACATGACTTGCCACCGGACTAATATCAATCGCTTGACATGACTGGTTACCTGTCTAATATCTCCATCTTGTCATGCTATCACTTGACACCTGGCATGATATACTTGACTCTCATGATTATCACGATAACGGGAATGATGACCTGACATCTTGATAGTACAAACTGTACTCCTGTTACTCATGTGATACCTTATAGTACGAACCAGTACTCCTGAGATACATGTATTCCTGACTTGCTCTTGCTCATTCCCGGA
Organism: Agave tequilana; assembly: GCA_038442645.1. NCBI lineage: Eukaryota > Viridiplantae > Streptophyta > Magnoliopsida > Asparagales > Asparagaceae > Agave > Agave tequilana. Next base: position 51,059 of record JAVJIF010011828.1, on the reverse strand, counting down.
ATCTGATAATCATCTAATAATTCATAAAACTGGACAACTTGCATCGGGTCGAGGGAAACTTGCGGCTATCAATATGTGTTCGTGTTTACAGTGGTATTAGGCATGTTGTGCAACTAAAACTTCGGTCTGACCTGTGGGCCTCCAGGCGACCCAGGGGAGTGGTGGCTCCCTCCTTCCTGGTACCATCATGATAAGGGCATACATAAGTCCCTCCTGTTAGCCTTGCGGCTGGTTCCGTCACCAAGCAACGGAACAATCCTGGGCCGTGGTCCCGGGTATGTACGGGACCCACTGTAAACATAGTTCGTTGATACCCCCGCTGGTTTCCAATAACAATCTTGCTTTACTCGGATATGGATCTATGTGTGCTGGGACGCTAGTTCACATAGCTAGATATCAGGGTAAGACGAGTAATAATAAAGTGTCAAGATAATAACCTGCTCTTTAAGTTGTAAGTAGAGGTATGTGGAATGGACGCATACTGAAGCCTGCAACTTAAACGGCTATGAATCTGTGATATGCCTTACCATATTTTGCTTGTCCTGAATTTTACATCGGATTTCCGGTTTTTATGGTTATTATTATATTAGCTGCTCATGCTCTGCTTTATCCCTTGTATCCACCTGCCTCCTGTTCATTATCTTATCATGCCCTGAGTACAATCGGGTTGTATGTGCTTGGATTATGGTGACATGAGATAAAGGTATATAGATGAGGGTTTCCTTGTTTGGATTATTCCTTCGACGTACTAGTCTTATGGAGCCGTGATCTGAAACCATACAATCAGATTTGCTCGTCCCGGCATTATTTGGTTTTATCGCTTTACATATACTTACCCTTGCTCGCCACTTGGCTTTTGTATCACCACTCGCCTGGGGAGTTTCATCTGACTCCCCTGGATCCTCATGTCCAGGTCATGGAGCTTAGAGCGTGTGGATTTCCCCCGGTTGCTGATCAGAGTGGCGCAGCTGAAGCATGGATCCCCAGCAGACCGTCTGAAGCTCTATCCTTCCAGGCCCCTTGTTCGGCTCTAGAGTTTCCCTGTTATGACTCTGAGCCTCCATTTGTACTGTTCATACTTGTACATCTCTTTGTAATCTCGCAATTGCGCATATCAGTGATGTAATATTCATGTAATATTGGATCACTTCTGGTGATAACTTTGTAATTGTACTCATATGTTGGAATGTATAATGCACCACTTGCTTCCGTACTCTGATTCTTGCCTGTACTGATGCTTAGCGTATATACGTAAGGGTATTTCTAACTTGCGTATATACGTTGCAGTAACGTCTCCGTACCCGCAGAATCGGGGCGTTACAAACACTGTGAAAGATTTTCACTAGAATCGATCTCTCCGGATCACTCGGTGCAGCAACACCTACAAGGAGTTCACACTAGAACTCTTGGACTCACTAGTCCTCTCACTTGTTCCCGCAAGAACAAACAAACGCAAGCACACTAACTTGCAGAGGTCGCACCTCTACACCGAGTTCCCACAAGAACTCGAAACAACACGAACCCGCAAGTTCACCTCCTCAAATACAAAGATGAACACTTTAGTGACCTCAACACTTTGATTACCTAAAAACTCTCTCACAACAAAGATCCCTATAGGATTGATATAGCAATAGATAGCTCAAGTGTGTGTGAGAAAACTAGGATTTGATTTGGTGGTGAAAAACTCAAGAAATCTCTTTTTCAAAACACTCTTGACAAACTCTCCTTTTGATATTGAAGTTTTAGCTCCAAAACAAGTGGAGATAAACACTGAGATAGGTTGGAAAAATTAGCCCAAAAACTCTCTTAAAATCTTGTTAAAAACAGTCCAAAATAACCCCATATAAATAGGCTCCAAAAACTAGCCGTTGGGGACAACTCAGTAGGAAAATCTTGCTCTCGGTCGACCGCCCGGTCGACCGCCAATGGTCGGATTTTTTTAACGTTGGGAAAAGCGATCGACCGGCCGGTCGACCATAAACTGGGCTATGACCTAGTGGTCGACCGCCCAATCGACAGGGACCATTTACAGAGAGCAGAAGCTCTCTAGCGGTCGACCGTACGATCGACTGGCCCTTGGCTATGCACATTCGTGCACGTTGATCGATCACCCGGTAGACCGACTTCTGGAGCGGTCAACCGGCAGAAAGCCTGGTCAGCAATGTTTAGGGATTAAAACATGGTCTTTTTACCTTCAATAAAATTTCATAAATTTTACAAAAATAAGTTAATTAATATACTTTGATATACAAACATGTTTGAGTAAAAATCAAAACATGTTACGAACATTTTGAACTATTTTTGTAATATAGAAATTTTGGCTTAAACAAAAATATGTATTTTCTAAAAACAATCTCCAAATCTAAAAATGATTTTTTCATAACTTCTCCAAATATAAAAATAAGATATTTTAAACACTTTTGAAGCTTAGTGTGTATGGATATGATCTACTACACATATATGATGAAATATCTATGTTTTTGACATTAAGCTCTAAAATAAGTTTTGATAAAACATATGTATATTTTGAAACTTAAAAACCAAACCAGTATTTTTCAAAACGAAAAATCTTTTATGAAAACACATAAATTTTGTGTGGGAGTGTATATGAACTTGAGCAATCCACCAACTAATCTATCCTTCACATTTTACCAAAAAACAAAATCTTGACACTTACAAACATGACACAAGTCTTCTTGGAAATCTTCTCCTTCTTGCCTTGGTTCAAATCTTGATTCAATGAACTAGACTCCTCTTGAGTACTTGATGCGATCTTGATACGCGAGCTCTTGAATCAACATGTGCTAGCGTCAAAACTTAACTTTCAATTTTTTATTGAAGCTAAACACCTACTAAGATCTTGATCAAATATCTGAGACTATTAAACATAAGATCATTAGTACTATAACTACATGAGTTAATCATCATTAAAACTAGAGCGACGAGCCTTTGGGCCAACATTTGGTTGGTTAAAGTTATGATATGTTAGGTGGTATCAGTATGAAGTATGGATCATTATATGTATTGGAATAATTATAATTGTAATTTATATCACAAAGATGTCAAAATAAAAACAAAAAACAAGTAATCAAAAAACAAACAAAAAGAGAAAAATTTAACTTAAGTTTGGGTAGACCTTAAACCTAGACGACTCCTAACTAGTTAGACTTTCCACGAGAGATATATTGTAAAATTTGACCACAAGTTAATCGGCCAGGTAGGAGCAAGATTAGTGGGAGGCATCTGCGCTTAAAAGCGACTGGCCTAATTAAGCCAAACCACCAGCCTTCGAAGTTTCGCCTCTCAATCTTTAACCTTTGACACCAATTTGGTAAGAGTCAAATTCTAATCAACTTCTCTCTTAGATCAGTCTCCTATTGAGTCCGAGATGTCCCTAGGGCCAACGTCTACTCAGGTTTAGTTAGGCTTGGGTTAGTAAGTGAAGAGATTATTTGTGGGCTAAGAGAGGATAATGACTTCCCCACCTTATCTTGTTCATAGGACAAGCCCTTAAATCAATCTAGCGCAACGTGTATATGTATATGAAAAGGAACACTTAAGCAATGTAAACAATTCAAAAGTGTTCCTATACTACATGCTATGCTCACGTAGCATTGCTCCAGCACTCTTCAACAGCAATGTAAAAGGTAAACGAATTAGACACATGACTAAAATCAAGTCTAAACTGTTTTTAACATTTACAAACAACCACTTTACTGTTGAATTAAATACAGTGTGCAAAATAAATTAATAAGGAAATCTAATATATGCAGAAGCTATACTTTGCAGTGTGAAAGCACCTGCAAAAAGATCAATTAGTAGTCCACTATAAATGATGTGGAAACACGACTTTTGTCACGTTTGTGCAACACAAATGTGGGCTCTGATGCTCTGTCTTCTTGAGACCGAGGCACATAGTAGCAATATGTCAACTGCAGCTGTTAGATTCCTAAAATATATCTCTGCACACAAAAACAAAGAAGAAAAGTTTAAACCATTTAAAATAAACCAAAAAGAAAATGAAAACTTACCGTCCTTCCCCGTCAACGGCACCAAAATTTGATTGAGGTAAAATATGCACACAGAATATAGAATTTCAGAACTTAAGAATAGACAGTGCAAGGTCTCAATACTACCGCTATAGCAAATGGCTATGTGGGTCAATATTCACAAGGAGGAACTTACGATGGAAGCGTTTTGTAAGTTCTCTTTAGTTTACTTAAAATGGTTAATAGTTCTTCTTTGTTCATGTAAAGAAAAGAAAAAAAATTTTATGGTTAAGAAGAAAGTGATAGATTGAGAAGGTGGAGAAAATGAAAAATAAATTTATACAAAAAAAATAGAAAGAGTAAATCAAAGAGAGTTGGTTTTTGAAATCATCTTCTAAACCTAGAAATGAGAATAAAGAAAAAAGAAATGTTTACTTACCTTTTCAGTGCTTGTTTACCTTGAATCTGTCGTGATGACTTACTTGTCTTTGAAGGCAAGCAGAGCATGGTCTATAGGATCTTCCCCATTCTCAATCTACACTATGAATTAAGGGGCAAGTTAAACTAACTAAGGAACAGTTATCCATCACCTTAAGCCATTAATGGCACTTGCAATGGCAAGGCAGTTTCGAGGTTGTAAGAATCACTTGGATTTACAAGCACTTTGAGGGAAGCAAACAAAATAAGAGTAAAGAAGAAAAGAAAACTTTGATTCGATTCAAATAGTAATGAAAGAAAAGTAGACTTACTTACACCAGTGTGACCCTCAGTACAACCTTCACTCTCATTCTCCCATGAAACTCTCATCTCCTCTCAGTTACATAAATAAAATAAAAATTACATAAAAAAACTAAAACTAAATTACAGACTACATAATAGTCTAACCTCTACTCTCTACTGAACATTCCCTATGGCCTCAGAATTTGCTGGTATTTATAGCGAAAATACAACGGTGAGAGCGTTTGAAGATAGGGAGCAAACACTCCCCGTATCTCAGCTGTAATGTGGCAGAAACACAGTATATACGGCATTTTTGCGGCATTTTTATGGCTATATGGCCAGATCCGGGGGTGTAGGTCCTTGGTATGATGTTTCATCCGTTTATCCAGTTGGTTTCACAATTTGGTTTCTGGATTTGACGAAACCTCTTTTGATCTTCAACTTTAACCAACTTGATTTGTAAAGATCCGATTTAATTTTCAACTGATTTTATCTTTTTGATTTCCTCTGATTTGTCTTAATTCCTGATTTGAATTAATTTTAAATTAAATCAGAATTTAGATGGGTTTTGGGCTTATTTTCTCTTCCTTCTCCCTTGGTAGAGGCCCTGTAAATAATTAGACAAAAGATAATTAAATAACAGAGTATATTAAATAATAAATATGAAAATGTGATAATAAATATGCAATATCAGTGACTGATCAGGTACTACTGGCCTAAGATGTTCAACGATGCCAAGAATTATGTGAGAAAATGCTCATAATTTCAGATTTCTCTCCAGCATCAAATCAACCAAGCTCTAACCTCCACACCTTGCGCAGCATGTGGCCCTTAATGCAATGGGGACTGGACGTAGTCAAACCTCTCCCACGAGCATAACCCCAGCTGTTTTTCTTACTGGTGGCTACCGGCTACTTTACCAAGTGGATTGAGACAATACTGCTCTTCGAGGTCAGCGGGCAGCAGATTATCAAGTTCCTCTGGCAGAGCATAGTATTTCGCTTCGGTATTCCCCACACTATCATCTCTGACAACCAAACTAATTTTCCAGCAAGCAAGTAGCTAGGTTCTGCGCCAAATACAACTTCGCCCACCGATTCTCCTCACCTTACTACCCTCAAGGTAATGGACAGGATGAAATCAGCAACCGCACCATTCTTTTCAACCTATGCAAAAGCTTAGACAAAGCTAAGGGCAAATGAAGGAAAAATCCCCAGAGTACTATAAGCCTACAGGACCAGCATACGCGATCCGACCGGAGAAACCCCATTCTTATTGGCATACAGGACAGAGGCTATCATCCCAATTGACATCAGCATGCCAACATTCCGGGTAGAAAGAGTGGTCCCAGATCAGAACGATATCCTACTTCGTCTGATGTTGGATCACTCAGAGGAAAAATGTCAACAATCTCAAATCTGCATCGCTGCATATCAACAGCAAATCTGGGCCGCTTATCACAAGAAGGTAAAGCCTACAGAATTCCTAGTCGAGGACCTGGTCCTGAGGCACGTGATTCAATGACAGAAGGATCACATAAAGTTAGGGCCCAACTGGGAGTGTCCTTACATCATTATTGCTCGCGGAGGCAACTAGTCCTACACCCTAGCTGATCAGGGCAGGAATCAACTCAATAAGCAGTGGAACTCTTTTCACTTAAAGCAATATTATATGTAAATCAAGTAACCTTCAATGAAATGATCATTTTCTACTCGTGTTTCTCCCAGCTCAGGTATCTATCCCCAACATAGTGCACAGTTCAAGTCTAGCTATAACGGTTAACACCCTGATGACTGCCTGAGCAGGCCCGTAGCCTATACGGGTTCTCTATACCCTGACGGCACACTTCGGGGAACCTCTTGAAAGATGAAGGCTCGCCCACGCTGGCTGTTTAGATTCAGCCTATGATGGGTTAACACTCCAATGACTGACTGAGCAGGTCCGCAGCCTACAGGAGCCCTCTATACCTTGACAGTCCCCCTCGAGGAACCTCCTAAAAGATGGATGCTCACCCACGCCGGCTGTTCAGGTTTAGCCTATAACGGGTTAACACCTCAATGACTGCCTGAGCAGGCCCGCAGCCTACACGGGTCCTCTACACCCTGACAGTACCCCTTGGGGAACCTCCTAAAGATGGAGGCTCCCCCACGCTGGCTATTCAGGTCCAGTCTATGACGGGTTAACACCCATGCCTGAGCAGGCCCACAGCCTACACAGATCCTCTACACTCTAACAGCACTCCTTATGGAACCTCCTGAAAGATAAAGGCTCGCCCACGCCGGCTGTTCGGGTCCAGCCTATGACAGTTTAACACCTCGAGTAGACTTACAACCTACATGGGCGCTCTACACCCTGACGGCGTCCTTCGGAGAACCTTCTGAAAGATGGAGGCTCACCCACACAGGTTGTTCAGGTCCAGCCTGCGAGGATTAATACCCTAATGACTGCCTGAGCAAGCCTGCAACCTATACGGGTACTCTACACCCTGATGGCACCCCTCGGGGAACCTTCCGAAAGATGGAGGCTCGGCTACACCGGCTGTTCAGGTCCAGCCTATGACGGGTTAACACCCCGGTGACTACTTGAGCAGGCCCATACGGGTTCTCTACACCCTGACAGCATGCCTATGGGAACCTCATGAAAGATGAAGGCTCTCCCACGCTGGTTGTTCAAGTCCAACCTATGACTGATCAATACTCTGATGATTGCCTGAGCAGGCCGCAGTGTATACGGGTCATCTACACCCTGACGACACTCCTCGTGAAACCTCCTGAAAGATGGAAGGCTCTCCCACACTGGTTGCTCAGGTCCAGCCTATGATGGGTTAACACCCCGACGACTACCTGAGCAGGCTGCAACCTACATAAGTCCTCTAAACTCAGACGACAACCCCTCGGGAAACTCCTGAGAGACAGCGTCTTTCCCAATAAATCCTACTTGGATCCTCTACATCCTAGCGGATAACTCCCAGAGGAACTCCTGAAGAGCTCGCTCCTAGCAGACGGGCTTCTCCCTAACTGAGAACCCCCTAGTGCTTGGACACATATATTGCATATTTGTTATTACATTTCTACACCCATTCTGTAATAAATCCTGCAATTATCTTTCTTAATACCTAATTTGTAGAAGATATTATAATGAGAGAAGATAAATCACAAATCCAAGCCAGCTAAATCAGATTCTTCAGAGGATTTAAATCACAACTGAAGATTGAGCATATCAGAGAGGATAAATCCAGATCTAATTAAGTTAAAATCAGATTTTGAAGATTCAGTTGGTAAGCTTGAAGAATCAATAAGGATAAACAAGGATAGAGGCAAATTCAGAAGTCCAAAGGCAACCCTATCAATATACAAAATGATATTTAAAGGATTGGGATGTATATTAAAAAGATTTTGAGAGATAAGACAAAATCCAACTGAAGATCAAGAGATAAACAAATATTTATCTCCAACATTATCTCCAACCTTATCAAAAGATCTTTTCTGTTGGCAAGCGATTTTGTCCATATCTCCAACCTTATCTCCAACCTTATCAGAAGAATTTTTTTTATTAAGATATCGATTTGGTTGCATCCTCAAGCGCGCTTTCCCCTCTCCATTGCTCCTATAAATACATGCAAATTCAGAGGCAAAATAGACGATCAAGCAGAGAATAGAATAGATTTTTGTATAGGTTTAACTTAGGTGTTGCCTTCTCTTTTTTATATAATTTTTGTTTTATTTATGTAACTGAGAGGAGAGGAGAGTTTCATGGAGGATGAGAGCAAAGTTTGTACTGAGGGTGATACCAGTGTAAGTAAGTCTTTTCTTTCATTGTTATTTGAATCAAATCAAAGTTTCTTTTCTTCTTTACTCTTATTTTTGTTTGCTTCCATCTTCTATGTTTGTGAATTCAAATGACTCTGATAGCAGGGGTAAGGCAACTTCAAGGCTATCGGAGTCATTTGGATTCACAAACATAAAAGAGGGAAGCAAAAAAAATAAGAGTGAAGAAGAAAAGAAACTTTGATTTGATTCAAATAAGAATGAAAGAAAAGACTTATTTACACCATTGCCGTTGTCACCCTTAGTACAAGTTTTGCTCTCATTCCTCTATGAAACTCTCATCTCCTCTCAGTTACATAAATAAAACAAAAATTACATAAAAAAGAGAAGAAAAAAATCTAAGTTAAAACCTATACAAAAATCTATTTTATTCTCTTCTTGATTGTTAGTTTTGCCTCTGAATTTGCAGGAATTTATATGAGAAATAAGAAGGGGAGAGCGCGCTTGAGGATGAGACCAAATCGCTATCTCAACAAAAAAGATTTTCTGATAAGGTTGGAGATATAGACAACTTGCCAACAGAAAAGATCTTTTGATAAGGTTGGAGATAATGTTGAAGATAAATATTTGTATATCCCTTGATCTTCAGTTGGATTTTGTCTTATCTCTCTAAATCTTTTAAATATATGTCCTAATTCTTTTGATATCCCTTTGTATATTGATAGAGTTGCCTTTGGACTTCTGGATTTGCCTCTATCCTCGTTTATCCTTATTGATTCTCCAAGCTAACTAACTGGATCTTTAAAAATAATTTTAACTGAGTTGAATCTGGATTTATCCTCTATGATATGCTCAATCTTCAGTTGTGATTTAAATCCTCCCAAGAATCTGATTTAGTTGGCTTAGATTTGTGATTTATCTTCTCCTATCATATCCTACACAAATTAGGTATTAAGACAGTATAATTGCTGATTTATTACAGAATGGGTGTTGGAATGTAATGACAAATATGCAATATATGTGTCCAAACACCTAGCAAACCCCTACTAGGGGACCACACACTGAGTCATTTCTTATACTATGAAGCTAGGTAGCTCCCAAGGAGTAAGAAGATCACAACCTTAAACAAGGCAAGATTCAAACAAAACAATCATTGATTGTCTTTTCTATGTATCACAAAGTTGTTGGATTACATCTAACAAATGTGATCGTGATACCTGTCAATCCAGCCTCGTGTGGATGTACGATGCGTGGTTACTTTTGAAATACTTAATTCGGAGCCATCGTCTAGTTTGGACTGCGAATGGGACGAGTGATTAACATAAGAGTCAGATCTGATTATAGAGTGTTGGCCCAAAGCCTTTCACTCTAGTTTTGATGATGACTAACTCATGTAGTTATGTGTACTAATTATCTTGTGATTTTAGTTTCAGATTATTAATCAAGATATTAGTTGGTGTTTAGCTTCAACAAGATGAATTGGAAGCTTGCACATGTTGATTCAAGAGCCCGCGCATCAAGATCATACATTGCACTTGCTCGGTGAATCAAGAGTTTTTGGATCGAGCCGACTTGGAGATTGCGCTCTAGCTTGGAGATTGCGCTCTACAAGAAGACTTAGGTATCCATAGTTTTAGTTTGGGTTTAGATCCTAATTGTAAAGATTAGAATAGTATGATAAGCTCAAGTTCACAACACACACCTTTCATGTTTTGATTTTCGGTTTTAGGTTTAACCGATCTTGGTTTTCATGAATAGATTTTTTATCAAAACAAGTTTACATGGTTTATGTATATTAGATTTGTTCTATATACATGCATGCTTCAATTGTTTAGACAAACTTTGTTTGATAATCTATTCCATGTGTTTTATGTTTTGGTATTTACAACAAAACATATTTTTGGACTTAATGACAAAAATCATGATATATATATGTTTCTTGTATATTAAATTTCTATTCATATACAATATGCTTCAAAATGTTTAAATATCATATTTTTGTATTTCAGATAGGTTTTGGACAATGTGTATTTTCTATTCAAAATCCGAGTTTTAGAAAATACAAGTTTTGGTTTTTGATAAATATGATAAGATACAAAAATAGTTTTAATTGCTTGATATTTGAGTCAAAACTTTTATCACATGTTTATATATCAATGCAAAATGCTAAAACTATTTTTGGGGATTTTTAGTAATTTATAAGAATTTATTTGACATTAATTTCCCCAGATTTCAGACCTATTTTTGTCTGCCAGGCTTGGCCGGTCGACTGGTACGGTCGACCGCACCAAAGAAGCCAGTCGACCGATCCGGTCGACCGACGTGCACGGATACGTGCACGCTGGCTGACTCTGTAGCCGGTCGACCGAAGCGGTCGACCGACGGAGAGCTGTTGGCTCTCAGGAATTCTCGGTCGACCGAGGCGGTCGACCGGTAGCCACAACGGTCAAATTTGACCGTTGGGCGGTCGACCGTCCCGGTCGACCGGAAGGCTATTTCTGGCAAATATTCTGTAAACGGCTAGTTTTCTAAAATTGCCTATAAATACCCCATTTGAGAGAGTTTTTCTCTAAGAATTTTTGGGCTAAAATTTTCTATCTCTCTGGTGTTTTTGCTGCAAGAAAAATAGGTTTTGGATTCAAAGTGAACAATCTTTTGTGTTTTTGATTAGGGTTTGAAAAACCAAAGAAAAGGGATTTTGGGAAAAGCTTTTGTTTGAACTTCTATATCTTGATTTCATTTGTTTCCCAAAGGTTTTTCTTTGAGTTGCTGGTTTCATATCCCTTGGTTTTCTCCACACTTGAGCTAAAATCTACTATCTATATCTATAAGATATTTGTGTGGGAAAAGAAGAAGTTGTTTGTGGTTGTTGTTGTAACCACCAAGTTGTAACCCAATCTTTTCTTAGCTTTGTGCTTTGGGTTGTATCCCTTTAGTTGAGAGGTGATCCTTGTATTGGTTTGTGATTGGGAGTTTTGAATTTGCCTCAAGGAGGAGGTTGTGATTGTTGACTTGGAGTGGTGCCTCAAGGAGGAGGTTGTATTTGTAAAGAGAGGAGTTGGGTACTCCTTGTGAGAGTTCTTTGTGGACTAGCTAGTGGATTAGAAATCCTTCGTGTGTCAAAGGCGGGGAGGTAGAGCTGGGTGCTCGAACCTCGAAACATATCTTGTTGTTTGCGCTTGATCCATTGACTCTCTCTCTATCTCTCTCTTTACTTTGTGCCTTGCCTTATTCATATTGTGCATTCATATTTGCTTGGCTTGGTTGTGTGTGAATCATTTGTTGATCACACTTGAGTGTAATTTGCATTAAGTTTTTAAATTCCGCATTTAGTTCATAGATTAGCATTGTCACCTATTCACCCCCCCTCTAGGTGACTTTTCAATTGGTATCAGAGCTAGTGCTCCTGATATTTAGGTTTAACCACCTAGGAGTGATCTTGGTTTGCTAATCTTCATTTGCAATTATCATTTGCACTCATACTAGTTTGCACTCATGGCTAGCCCTCCTATGTTTGACCATTTTAAACTTAATTCTTGGAAGGTTGACATGATTAGGCATATAAAAACTCTAGGTCATCTAGTTTATCAAGCCATCACTATAGAAACCCTCCCTAATAGTAGCAAGCATAAGAAGGCCAATGCACTTGCACTCAAAACACTTAGAGCATCTTTTGATAATAATCTTTTACTTGTTTTTGATAGTTTTGATTCGGCTCTTGCAGTTTGGAGCGTCTTGACATCTCCGGAGCTTCCAAGGATCATTAACAATATGAGGAGATCTATAAGAGATGTATCCGAAGAGCCTTGTTTTATGGCATATGGGAATGACTCCCATGAGGTACAATCGGACTCTCAAATAGATGATAGCTCTAGTTCATATTGCCATGGTTGTTTTGAAGTTCAAAATTTGAATGTTGACCTTGCTTCTAAACTTGAAAATTTTATGGAAAAACATGAGATTTTGAAAAAGAAACATTTTGACTTAAAAGAAGAATTAAGGATTTATGTTCAACTTTTGAATCGGTTTTGCAAGAGAAAGAAGAGGTTATTAGTGAACGTGACTCACTTGAATCTCAACTTGAAATTGCTTTAAAAGAAATTGAAGATTTGAAAAACAAAAATGATTTTGATGATGTTGTAGAACACAATGAGGTTTTGTCTTCTAGATTGGATCTTGTTTTCAAAGAAAATCTTACTTTGAAAAATAAAATTGATTCAATTACAAAAGAATTGGATTTGGTTTTGATTAAAAATAAATCTTTACAAAATGAGATTGATATTTGTCATACTAATGTAGCTTCTACTTCTTGCACTCCTATAGCATGTTCCACTTTGTCTTCTAGCATAGAAAATGATATAAATAATTTGAAGAAAAGTGTTGATTGTTTGGGCTCCACTTTGAGCCATTGTGCCATGAATCACACACGATTGGAAACCTTGGTTCGCAAGAAACAAGTTCCAACCTTGCATGCACACCCATCTAGGCATACACATGCTTTTCATGATCACCACCATCATATGTATGCTCACGTGTACACATGTACACATTGTGGTCGAAAAGGCCATCTTGCTAGATTTTGTTATGATCTTTTACATGTTAAAAATTTAGCAACTAATTTTGTTTGGGTTAGAAAAGATGCTAACCCCCGTGGACCCACAAGAAAATGGGTACCAAGATCCACCTCTTTGATGTTTGATGTAGGTGGAGGCTCTCGCATCACTTGAGGGTATTGGTGCCTTGAGGTGGATGCATTCTAAGCTAAAAGGAGAACCATTTGGATGCTTCACTCTCAAGGAAATTAGGTGGAGAGGACCACCATGTTTTGGAGAACTAGAGATGCACCTTCATCGGTTTTGGTATCATTCTCTAACTCCCATTTTTATTTGCATACTTTCCTTGTTCATCTATTCATAGCATGTTTTGTTTCATTGTTCATTATGCTTATGCTATGTTAGTTAGATTAGTGTTATACATGTTTAGTTACTTGAGCACCCATGTTTCATATGGATCTATATTTAGTGTTCTCACCTTGTTTAGAACTAACATGTATGCCCTAGATCTAATGTACATACATTTGCATTATGACCATTTGAATGTTTATGATTATATGATGATTTGTTTTGATGACTCATGTTTTAGTATGATATATGCCATGTTTGTTAGACCCTTGACATGCATGTTTAGCTTATGAGATCACCCATGTTTAGTATGGACCCTTATTTTGTGTTCTCTTTAAGTTTAGCTATCATGTTGATCATAGTTCTAATGCACATGTCTTTGTCATGCTAATCATATGGTTGACTATGATTTTTGTTTTAATAATTCATGTTTTTGATTATCATGATCATGTTGATTGTTGACCCGTTTTATGCTTCATGTTTTGACTACTTGCTTGAATGATAGTTTTCATTAAAACTAGGATTTATACTTGTACAACTGGTGAGCTACAAATAGACCTTTATATATGATTGTGCTTAAACGCTCATTTGTATTCACTTGATGTACTAGTATAGTCTAGTTTTGATGATTCTTGCATTTGACTTGTATTCATCATATTTTGTTTTAACTTCATGTATATGTCTATCTTGTCCAAACTATTGAGTATACATGTACATCCTTGAGCCACGTGCCTTCATGCACATATTTTTGTGGACTCATTGTGTTTAGGATATGTATGTATACTTTAGTTTGTACATGACATACATATGCCTTGAAGTTTAAATCATGTTTTTGATGATTTTCATGTTTTTAGGTGATTTCACATCTTAGATAGGTTTCATGTTTTTGGAAATTTCTTTTGGTAAAAGTAATTTAATTTATCATGTGTAAATGTTTTAAAGGAATTTCAATATTGAGCTTGATTGTCCATTTTCATGATAAGTGTGTTTCACATATATCCTATACACTCACCTTATTAGTTTTCTCATGACCTTGTTTTCATGAGTATTAGATGGGCTTTATGGATTTTGAGTGTTGATGATCATGTGATTTACATGTCCTTCATGAAATATATTTTGATTTATTGAAGAATTTCGTATTAGTTGATTCATATAACTAATTGTGATATTCTTCATGAGGTAGAGATTTTCAACAAACTATATTTCCAAATCTATTTTTAAAAACTCCTACCATCAAAGGGTGGTTGGATGGGAGATCATGTTCATGTATGCTTTATAATGAAAAACATTTTAAACTTGCACATGATTGGGTGGTAGTGAATATGAGATATACACTTGATCTTATTGTTGTTTCAATTGGTATCATTGAATTCTTTCAATTGGTATCTAATCTTGACATCCTTTTGTATACTCATATATGTTTTGTTTTATATATATATATATGCATACACTTCATATAGTATCAATTTACAATTGGTATCTATTTCTTACATACATATATAGATGATTTATTTGTGCTTCAAGATATATGCACAAATTTTGCTTATGATAAGCTTGATTTTTTTTAATGACCATCATTTTCAATTGATTTAATTTCAATTGGTTTCTTTATACAAGCATTATCATTATCTTGCTCATGCTAAGCTTGAGCTTTAACATTATTTCAATTGACTTAGTCTTCAATTGGTATATTATTTCTAGCTTAAGCATATGTTTAGTTGGTATTTCATAAAGAGGGAAAACTCACATTTCAATTTTTCAATTGGTATTTAGTTTACCTTTGGTTTTGTTTCCCACTCCCTAACTTTATGAAAAAAAAAATTGATTTAAGAATGATTATTGATTTTTAATTGGTATCATATGCTTATAAAGATATATATCTTCAATTGGTATCAATGTGTTTTTCCATTGGTATCATGTGTTTTATTTTCAATATGTTTTAATTTCAATTGGGATCATATTTGTTTTCAATGCCCCTCTTACTTTCAATTGGTAATTGGTAGGCATTTCTTAAATATTTTTATGATCACTTTCTATTGATATCATAATGCACTTCTTTGACATTTGTTTTTAATTGGTATCATTTTTGGTTTCACCCCTTGAAGTAGTTTGTTTATTCTTTGTTTCATATATTTAGGGGGAGAAGAATTCATATCTTTTTGTTTTTACCCCTTTGTTGATGATTGACAAAATGGGGAGAAGATTTATTGGAGTTGATATGCATGAGTTTTCAGTTTTATGTTCATTTCATCTCCATTGGTATTGGTATCAAGAGCATTATGAGTTTTGTTTTTATTAGTATCCATTGGTATCAAGAGCATGTTTTGGTAATTTAGTTGTTTTGTTTTAATTGGAATCAATAGCATGTTTCATATGCATATTCATTTTATGTCAAGAACCTTGTTTATATGCATCTTATTGTTTGTTTATTCCTATGCATGAGTTAAGGGGGAGCTTCTTTGAAGCTTTACTTTAATCCATGCATATATATAACTCCATGAGTTTTGTCATCATCAAAAAGGGGGAGATTGTTGGCCCAAAGGCCTTTCACTCTAGTTTTGATGATGATTAACTCATGTAGTTATGTGTACTAATTATCTTGTGATTTTAGTTTCAGATTATTAATCAAGATATTAGTTGGTGTTTAGCTTCAACAAGATGAATTGGAAGCTTGCACATGTTGATTCAAGAGCCCGCGCATCAAGATCATACATTGCACTTGCTCGGTGAATCAAGAGTTTTTGGATCGAGCCGACTTGGAGATTGCGCTCTAGCTTGGAGATTGCGCTCTACAAGAAGACTTAGGTATCCATAGTTTTAGTTTGGGTTTAGATCCTAATTGTAAAGATTAGAATAGTATGATAAGCTCAAGTTCACAACACACACCTTTCATGTTTTGATTTTCGGTTTTAGGTTTAACCGATCTTGGTTTTCATGAATAGATTTTTTATCAAAACAAGTTTACATGGTTTATGTATATTAGATTTGTTCTATATACATGCATGCTTCAATTATTTAGACAAACTTTGTTTGATAATCTATTCCATGTGTTTTATGTTTTGGTATTTACAACAAAACATATTTTTGGACTTAATGACAAAAATCATGATATATATATGTTTCTTGTATATTGAATTTCTATTCATATACAATATGCTTCAAAATGTTTAAATATCATATTTTTGTATTTCAGATAGGTTTTGGACAATGTGTATTTTCTATTCAAAATCCGAGTTTTAAAAAATACAAGTTTTGGTTTTTGATAAATATGATAAGATACAAAAATAGTTTTAATTGCTTGATATTTGTGTCAAAACTTTTATCACATGTTTATATATCAATGCAAAATGCTAAAACTATTTTTGGGGATTTTTAGTAATTTATAAGAATTTATTTGACATTAATTTTCCCCAGATTTCAGACCTGTTTTTGTCTGCCAGGCTTGGCCGGTCGACTGGTACGGTCGACCGCACCAAAGAAGCCAGTCGACTGATCCGGTCGACCGACGTGCACGGATACGTGCACGCTGGCTGACTCTGTAGCCGGTCGACCGAAGCGGTCGACCGACGGAGAGCTGTTGGCTCTCAGGAATTCTCGGTCGACCGAGGCGGTCGACCGGTAGCCACAACGGTTCAAATTTGACCGTTGGGCGGTCGACCGTCCCGGTCGACCGGAAGGCTATTTCTGGCAAATATTCTGTAAACGGCTAGTTTTCTAAAATTGCCTATAAATACCCCATTTGAGAGAGTTTTTCTCTAAGAATTTTGGGCTAAAATTTTCTATCTCTCTGGTGTTTTTTGCTGCAAGAAAAATAGGTTTTTGGATTCAAAGTGAACAATCTTTTGTGTTTTTGATTAGGGTTTGAAAAACCAAAGAAAAGGGATTTTGGGAAAAGCTTTTGTTTGAACTTCTATATCTTGATTTCATTTGTTTCCCAAAGGTTTTTCTTTGAGTTGCTGGTTTCATATCCCTTGGTTTTCTCCACACTTGAGCTAAAATCTACTATCTATATCTATAGGATATTTGTGTGGGAAAAGAAGAAGTTGTTTGTGGTTGTTGTTGTGACCACCAAGTTGTAACCCAATCTTTTCTTAGCTTTGTGCTTTGGGTTGTATCCCTCTAGTTGAGAGGTGATCCTTGTATTGGTTTGTGATTGGGAGTTTTGAATTTGCCTCAAGGAGGAGGTTGTGATTGTTGACTTGGAGTGGTGCCTCAAGGAGGAGGTTGTATTTGTAAAGAGAGGAGTTGGGTACTCCTTGTGAGAGTTCTTTGTGGACTAGCTAGTGGATTAGAAATCCTTCGTGTGTCGAAGGCGGGGATGTAGAGCTGGGTGCTCGAACCTCGAAACATATCTTGTTGTTTGCGCTTGATCCATTGACTCTCTCTCTATCTCTCTCTTTACTTTGTGCCTTGCCTTATTCATATTGTGCATTCATATTTGCTTGGCTTGGTTGTGTGTGAATCATTTGTTGATCACACTTGAGTGTAATTTGCATTAAGTTTTTAAATTCCACATTTAGTTCATAGATTAGCATTGTCACCTATTCACCCCCCCTCTAGGTGACTTTTCATAGAGATCTCTATCTTTAAGCCTAATCTTAATTCAAATAAGGTAGCAACCCCTGTGGCAGTTCATCCTTATTTGCGGCCGAGCACGAAGCACAAGGTAGAGATGGACTCTCTTCTACAGCAATTCAAACTGGCGTTCGGCTCAATCCTTAGCCAGATAAGGGATTTAGGTATTCAAACTGAGCAAACCTCCCTAACCTTATCTAATTGACATGACTTGTATAAATAGAGGATCTCTTCCAATAAAAAGGGTAAAATTCACCCAAATCCAGAGAATACTTTTGTAATCTCCATTAATGTAGTGGAATCTCTCTCCATGATTTTTTTCCCTTTCAAGTTTTCACGTATTTTCATTGTGTTTGCGATTGACTTTCTATGATTTGGCTATATTCACTTCCCTATTTTGGTGCGTGAATTGATTTCTTAGGAATTACCACTGCAATATCTATACAAGATTATCTGACAACTTTATTCACTACATGCCCATCAAGCAAACTGTTAGTTTCAAATTTTCAAATATTGTGTTGCACTATATAAAATCATGTTCTAATAATTCTCTAGTGACATCATATATTTAAAGAATTAAAAATGATGAATGAAATTATCATTTCACAACATCACAATAATATTGAAAAACTTGAGAAAAGAGTTGGTAAGACACTTAATCTGTAACTAGCGGTCACAAACTCAATGTATGTCACCAATAATATATTTGAGAAACTATCTCTGCATAATGAGAGAGGGTGAGAGAGACATATTGAATTTTTTCCCCCAAAAAACACCATAGAGATATCTGATGAATGAATATGGGGGTGTTAAAACCTGACCCATTGAACACAATGGACGTTGATCAGGTAATAAGATGGGCATTTGTGGACCTTGGATAGTCATAACCTTAATAAATCCCAACTCATATAGAACCCAAGGCCAAAAATATAAAACCATCCAAACTGACGCACATACCTATAAATTTCACCGCGTGATCTCAAGTGCCGAAACAAAACTCTAACCCTAGCTGTTGATCTACATCGAGCTCGAGCAATGGAGGTGGCTAGGACCATAAAGGATGTCTCTCCATATGACACCATCACCGCGTACTGTGCCACCTGAAGAGATCTAACAAGGGCCATCCCTTTCTCCCTTCAGTTCATTTCACTTCTCTCTTCGAGTCTCTCGATTTGTTTGGTGTTTTAGTGTTAGGGTTATTCGATCATTAGTCGCGAATACTGATACTTTGTGATAGGCTCATCATGAAGAATGGTGTTTTTTGTGCTGAACATGCTCCCAAAAGCGAGAGCTCGGCCACCTTCTTCTCCATCTTTACTTTTTCCATCTAATGAAGAGGAGAGAAGGAACATATCTACCCAACAAGACAACATGAGAAGAGCTCAAAAACAGATTCTTCAGAGCACACTGCAGAAGTTACTTTTACACAGGAGACTCCAACCTATTTATTAAAGGGAGGAGGAGCCAAACCGTCTCCATTCAAGTTCACGGTCCCTGAAAAGGAGGCTCGCAACTCGAGAAATTTTGGTCAACCAATGGGACACGATATCAACCACTGCTTCCCCACGATCTCTATCATCATGGTGCTGAGATCCGAAGAGACACAATTACCAATTTCAAAAAGCTAAGTCAACTGGTATGCCAGGTATCATTGTAGGCTGTCCAAAAGTTACTGGAGGACAAGCCATTGAGAAGCAAAGTTTCAAGCTCTAGACGCGAGGGACTATCACCTGCGTCTCAGCATCAAGGCGCGTTGGCCCGCGTCTCAGCATCAAGGCGCGTTGGCCCGCGTCTCAGCATCAAGGCGCGTTGGCACTATCACCCGCGTCTTAGCATCAAGGCGTGTCGGCTCGATACCCGCGTCTCAGCATCAAGGTGCGTCGGCCTGACACCCGCGCCTCAGTTGTAACCACCCGGATTACGGGGCCATTCACCGCACAAGTAGCGGGAAGTAGCCCCTCATCGTGGAGCACTTTTAGGGGGCACGATCACCCCCTAAACCTCTATAAATAGCTCCGTCGCTATGAAGAGAGGAGGACTTTTTTTGGGCGATCAGCATCAAGGTCAAACTTTTGGCAATCAGCAACAAAGAGAGCGACACAGAGAGAAAAGAAGCAGATCAACTCTTCAGCAAGTTCGCTGCGTACGAGCTAGCTTTCGCCTACCTTCTCTTCGAGAGTTTTGGTAGACAGAGCTGAGTTACTCTTCCTACCGGCCGAAGAGGAGATCCCAGAAGGACGGTCATCTGGTCAACGGAGAACAAGATTCACTCTCCACCGCCACACGAAGAACCCAGCATTAAACAAAGGGGGAATTCAAGACTCAATATTCTCCCTCCCTTGTAACCGGAAGGAACAGTTTTTGTTGTAATCCTTTTCATTTGATTCAAGGAAAACTTTTACCGCAAATTCTCGTCTCTCTCCTTTCCCGGGTCATACAAGAGATGGCGACTCCGCTGGGGAATACTTTCGTCACTGACGAACAGATCGTGGCGCAGGATGACGTCCTCCGTAAGGGGAAGATGGTCGAATCACTCGTCGTCGAGTTCGACCAGGCGAAATATGAAGAGTTTCTCTCTTCTGGCTCCAAGAGCCCAAAGACCCGCGTCTGTCGCAGGGTCTCGGCGGGGAATGGCCCCGAAGCCCGACCTGAAGCTCTCTTGGGCGCCGCTGCTGCTGCCCACTGTGCCCAGCAAAGTTCATGCGTCAACGCCTCTCAGAAGGCCCGCGTGATCCCAAGCACAGTTGCTGTTGTGACCAACTCCGGCGCACAGAAAACCCGCGTCAACGTCTCTCAGGAGACCCGCGTGGTTAAACTCCCTGATGTTCAACATCAGGATGTTGTTGGTTTCTCTCCACCTCCTCGACGCAACCGGAATGCTGAGCGTCGACAGAGGAGACGTGCACGTCAACTGCAAGTTGGAACCGTTGGTTGTCCAACTGAGGCTAAACGCGACGTACAATCTCGCGCCTTACCCGCGCCACGTCCAGTACGTGAAATCCGCGTTTGGCGCCCCAAACGCGCGACTCCTCAAGTTGAGTCCTCTGAAGACCAACTTACCAAGCGTCGAGACGAAGCTTCTACGTCTCGTCCAACGCAAGAAGCACGCGCCCACAGGTGTGGGGCCCAGCAGTCCATCCTCTCTCAAGTGTCTCTGCCCAGACGCACCAGGCAGCAACGCGAGATTCGCGTTTCATCTCAGCAGAGACGCCAGACGCGCGTTACACAGCCGCGTCGCGAGAACCGCGTCCCCGATGCCCGCGTCCAGGCTGTACAGCACATGGATGCCTCCCGTCTTCGACGTTGCGAGGCTAATCCTTTCAATCCCCCTACCATGGATTTGAGGGATTACTTGACAAAGAAAAGAAGTGCCAATCAGGTCACTTCGGCATGCTGCTGCCAACGGCTTATCTCCATACTCTCTGGATGCCATTGTGAATCAGGCGTGAACCAGCAGTCTTTGATCAGACAGCTGACCCTGATTCCCCCGTCAGCTAAAAGAAGACGCTCCCACAGAAGGAGAACCTTCTCTGACATTGAGTACCCGGAGCTCACTGCGAATATGACAAGCAGGAGCAAGGGAAAACAACCAGCAGTCAGCTCAGATGAGTCTGACTCCGAACCGGAAGGGGTGTACCGACACACTCGTACCCGGACGGGGGCCATTCCCCCAATTGACTATAATGCCTTAGCCCACGGCGTTGAAGTGAACGATTCTCAATCCGCCGTAGTGGAATCTAGGGCATCGAACTCTTCCGTCGAGAAGGAGGCCTCTGCTTACATGACAGGCACTCCTGACGAGACGACCAAACGTTTGGAGCAGATCCAGAAGGCGTAAATGGATATGATCCTTTCTCAACAGGCATCTATCGACTCCATCAAGCAGGTGCTTGCGCAGTTGCTTGAAGACAGGAGGAGATCTCCTCCTAGGAGGTCGAAGGGCAAAAGGAGAAAGGGAGAAAGCTCATCTTCCGAACCTTCTGAAGAGGCGCGGCGATCTACTTCGAATTCGTCCAAATCTTCGTCCCAAGACCAGGAGAAGACTCATGCTAAGAGGATGAGTCAATTGGAACGACGCCTCGAGGCCCTTGCCAATCGCAAAGACCTCCAAGAAGTAGGAGTGGTCCGGCCCTATCCGGCTGAGTGGGACTTAGTTCCATACCCTCCTAAGTTCAAGGCTCCAACCCTCCAAGCATTTGACGGGAAGGGGTCACCCAATCAGCACATCTACTACTTCAAATCCCAAACCGGGAATGTAGTAGACAATGATGCTATTCTGGCGCGTCTGTTCATCGGCACCCTGAAAGGGTTGGCCTTTGAATGGTTTATGAAGCTCCCAGAAGGTTCTATCAAGAACTGGGGCGATCTAGAGAAGCTGTTCTTAACACGCTTCTTCGAAGATGACTCCGAAGTCACGATGCCCACCCTTTTGGCTACCAAACAGCGGAAAGGGGAGTCCGTCAAATCTTTCGTGGAAAGATTTCGGAACATGGCACTCCGGTGTCCAAGCGGTATGACCCAGGCCACCCTGGTGGAAACATGCCGCCACAATCTCCAAACCTCATTTCTTGCTCAAATAGGAGTTGCTGAAAGCCGCACCTGGAAGCAATTGGTCCAACAAGGTGAACAGGCTGAGGAGATTGTCGCCCGCGTCAGAGCAGAGGAAGGTAAGCCTAGACCGGAAAGGTCGACCAGGCGTGCGCCAGACACATCCCTCCAAACAAAGCGGAAGGATAATTTGGCAACGGAGACCAAATCTCCCGCCAAACCTCAATCAGGCCGGGCGAGTGGCTCTTCAAGTCAGCCTCGCGCCAACAAGCAATATTCCTTCAAGGAGGAACATGTCGATTCACTCTTTAAACTACTCAACAAGAGCAACCGACTGAAGCTCCCTGAAGCTAGGCGCCCAGAGGAAGTCGGCAAAACCGACAACCCCTACTACTGCATGTATCACAGGATGTTGGGACATCCTACCAAAAGCTGCTACGTCTTCAAGGATGTCCTTCAAGCTCTGATTGACGCGGAAGTGTTAAAGCTCCGACCAGAGCAGAAGAAGGTGACGGCCAATGTGACGTCAGCTCTCCAGTTCGGAAGACAACCCCCAACGCCTGCGGGGGTGGTCCCTATTCCAAGAGGAGAACTGAGAATAGTCAACACAGACCCTCACCAGCAGCAAGAGAAAGGCTTGGTACCCGTCCCTACGCCTCAAGGGAAAATCATGTGGGTCCACCCTGACCTTGTCGATGCACAGCAATGGACTACTGTGACCAACAGGAAATCCAAAGGCAAGGCAAAAGCCTCATCTTGCAACGTGGTATGCGCCTCTTCCCGAGAAGCGGAGACTGATGTCCCTTCACTGACCGACTCAGAGGAGGAAACGATAGTCTTGGCCGCAGAGCCCAACCAACCAATGGCGGGAACCCGTTCAGGACAGGCGTACTCGAAATAGTACGGCGAGACGGCAGTAGCCCCTCCACAATCAACTGCGGAGCCAGTCAGGCCCTCCACAAAGCCACCTGTGGAGAAGTAGAAGGAGACTCGATTTTCTCGAGCCCTTCAAAAGGGCATTGTGGAAGGATCTACGGCACCTTACCGCTTTGATGTCCTGGCTCAATTGGCCAACATTCCGGCACGCATTACCTTGTATGAACTTCTTAGACTATCAAAGTCTACCAGAGAAGCTCTGCAAGAAGCTCTGGTAAATGCTGAGGTCTTTATGACCCAGGTGCCGAAGGAGGAAGATGTAGAGGATTGTCTCTACACCTCCCCAAATGCTCCCTGCATTACCTTCACAGCAGATGATATGCAGGTTAAAGGGAAGCATGATCGACCCCTGTACTTCACAGGGTATATTGGATCGTCTGAGGTAAACCGCATCCAGGTAGATCCAGGGTCCGCATTGAGCATCATGCCTCGCCGAGTCATGCAACATCTCGGCATTCCTACCCATCGTTTGAGCCCTACCCAGACAACTATCTATGGGTTCAATGCCAACGGCACCCGTCCGATGGGGAAGATCAAGCTCAAGTACCAGATTGGGAGCCTCAAGTCGGAGGTGACGTGCTACGTCATCGATGCCGACACTTCCTACAATCTGCTGCTGGGACGACCATGGATCACCGCAACTCCATCGTTCCTCCACTCTTCACCAAGTCATGAAATACATTGACGCAAGTGGGGAGGTGCAAACGTTGGTTGCCGAAAGGTATCTGTTTAAGGGGTCGAAAATTATTTCACGGACTCCCTCCTATATCAGGATCCGGTGGATGAAACCCCGCAACTGGAGGTGCCAGACTCTGGTAATGAGGCTGACACTGAGCCCGAGCAAGAAGAGTGCCTGTGGAAGTTGGAACCACTTGTAAAGAGCACTAATAAGCTCGATGTGATAATACCACCGACGATGCAGGCGGTTGGTATATTAATGAGAATTTAGATTTTGAGTATTTTCTGCGTGTGCATCCGATTCAATACCGTCGGATGCTAGTACCGACGTAGACGATGACATCTGGTCGGCAATGGATGCTTTGACATCATTGCATGTACCAGTAAAATCAACTTTCGGGACATACCAGGATAATGGTGATGCGCAGAATCTATATTCATGGTTCCGACAAAACGAAAAGGCCAAAAACCAATCCTTTTTGGGCGAATGACGACTGAACCAACGCCCCGCGAAGAATCGGAAAGTGAGGAGGAATCCCCTCAGCTCAGTCATTATGAACCAAAAGCGCTCAAAATGATGAAGTGCATGGGGTACGATCTAACCAACAGACCCGGGTTGAACTTCGGCAGAGGAAGGAGAACGCTACTCCGATCCTTTGTGCCGAAAGGAAAGGCCCCCGATTATTATCATCGGACGCGCCGGGGGTTGGGCTACGTATCAACTCCGGTCCCATCAGCCTCCGATTCTCAAGAATCGTCGAGCAACGATTACTCTTCAGACACATCATCTTGGGAGTCAGATGTCAGTGTCGGCAACATCTTCAAGGAACTTTCAGTGAACATGGTTTCAACAAGCCACCTGGAAGATAGAAATGAAGAAATGATCCAATCTGATACAGATTCATGGATCAAACATTTAAATGCTCTTTGGGATACCCGCTTTGAACAGCGTGAGCCACCCACAGAAGACAAGGTTGTTCAGATCAACCTAGGAGATGAGGCCAACCCCAAGCCCATCTTCATAAGTGACGGCCTGTCACCATCGGAGAAGAAGGATCTAATATCTCTTGTACAAGAGTATATAGACGTCTTCGCCTGGAATTATGAAGACATGCCAGGACTTGATCCGCAAGTGGCCATGCACCGCCTCAACATCAATCCGGACGTAAAGCCTGTCAAACAACAGCAGCGACGGTTTCGCCCAGAAATAATGGAGGCAATTCAATCAGAAGTCAGAAAACTTATTGATTCTGGCTTCATCAGGGAAGAACAGCATCCCGACTGGGTAGCCAACATCGTCCCCGTCACCAAGAAGAACGGGAAAATCCGGATCTGCATCTTCTTGTGATCTAAACGAGGCCTGCCCCAAGGACGAATTCCCATTGCCGATCACAGATGTCATGATTGACAATACTTGTGGATTCGAACGAATGTCCTTCATGGACGGATTCTCAGGATACAATCAAATCAAAATGTATCCTGATGACGAAAAGCACACCTCCTTCAGGACACCCCTAGGAGTGTATTGCTACACCGTCATGCCCTTCGGACTGAAGAATGCAGGGGCAACATATCAAAGGGCCATGAATGCCATTTTCCATCAGCAAATACGCAAAACGGTGGAATGTTATGTTGATGACATCGCGGTAAAAAGCCGCACTAAAGGTGATCACATAGCGGACTTGAAGGTGGTCTTTGACATCATGCGGGCTCATCAATTGAAGATGAATCCCACAAAGTCCTTCCTGGGGGTGGCCAGTGGCAAATTCTTAGGATTTGTTGTAACCTCCACCGGAATCCATTTGAACCCGAAAAAGATCCGCGCTATCCAGGAGATGCAACCCCCGAAAAGCCTCAAGGAGCTCAGGGGATTACAAGGACGATTGGCGTACATCCGCAGGTTCATCTCAAACCTTTCCGGAAGATGCCAACCCTTCGCTAAGCTGATGAAGAAGGGTGTCTCATTCATTTGGGATGACGCTTGCCAACAAGCGTTCGAGGAAATCAAGCAATACCTCACCCAACCACCAGTCTTTGCAGCTCCAGTATCCGGAAAGCCGTTTCTGGTGTACGTCCGAGCAATGGATCATTCTTTGGGAGCTCTACTAGCTCAGAATGACGATCAGGGACGTGAGCAAGTAATCTACTATCTAAGTAGAACAATGATCGGAGCCGAACATCGGTATAACCCGATCGAGAAAGAATGTTTGGCACTGGTGTTCGCTATCCAGAAAATGCGACACTATCTGGTAGGCCAAACTATAAATGTCATATCAAAAGTCAACCCTCTGAGGTTACTTATGACTAAACCTTCATCGCTAAATGGCCGACTGGTAAAATGGGCCATATTGCTATCACAATATGAGATGCATTTTCTGCCACAAAAGGCTATTAAAGGACAAGCGGTGGCAGACTTCTTAGCTGAACACCCAGATCCGAGGGCAGTCAAACTCTACGAGGATCTCCCAGATGAAGTTGCTGAAGTCTGCCTGACTCAGACATCGTTCGAAAGTCAAGTATGGCAACTTTTCTTCGATGGTGCATCAAGAACAAGCCCGAAGGGACACATAGTAGCAGGGGTAGGAGTGATACTCGTCTCCCCACAAAATTATGTGATTCCCCGAGCTGTCTCACTGACCGAGCCTTGTTCCAATAATGTGGCGGAATACAACGCTCTTTTGATTGGGATGCAATTCGCCGATGAGATTGGCGTTAAAAATCTCGAGGCATACGGCGACTCCAAGCTCATCGTCAGCCAAGTTCGCGGGGAGTACGAAGTCAGACATGAAGACTTGGTACCCTATTACAATGCAACTATCCGCATGGCCGAGGGATTTACAAGCTTCTACATCGACCATGTACCGCGCAGGCAAAATGCGCATGCAGATGCACTCGCATCCCTGGCTGCCTCCTTAGCTCTTCCAGCTGGAGCAATGGAGAAGATATTCGTCTACAGCCACGACCTGTATTGCCCGAGAAATGCTCTCGAGGATTATCAGGAGTCAAGGGGAGGTCGTCACCGCGAAGAAGCACTTGAAGCGTCAACCGATCCAGAACCTAGAGACTGGCGGTTCCCCTACATTGATTTCGTCTTGTATGGCATCCTGCCTGAGGACGCCAAAGAAGCGGCTGCCATTCGAAGGAAAGCCCCAAATTCTATTATAATGCGATTACGCGAACATTGTATCATCGATCGCATGACGGGATCTTACTCCGGTGCCTCTCACCAAAGGAAGCCAAGAGGTATTGAAAGAAGCCCACGACGGTATGTGTGGAGCCCATCAACCTGGCCCAAAACTGGCACATCGACTCCAAAGATTGGGTTACTATTGGCCTAAGATGATTGCCGATGCCGTCACTTATGCCAAGAAATGTCACGCCTGCCAAGTGCATGGCGACTTTATCCATCAAGCGCCAGGCTATCTCCACTCTACGGCCTCTACCTGGCCATTCGAATTGTGGGGCATGGACGTGGTTGGTCCTATCAGCCCGCCATCATCAAAAGGACATCGGTTCATTCTGGCGATAACCGATTACTTCTCCAAATGGGCTGAAGCCATCCCTTTGAAGGAGGTCAAGTCGTCGAACGTGATCAAGTTTGTGAAACATCACGTTATTTACCGTTTCGGCGTACCTCGGCGAATTGTCCATGACAATGGACCCCAGTTCATCAGCCAGGCTTTCCAGAGATTCTGCGCTAAGTTCAGAATCCAGAGTGTGTCCTCAACGGCATACTATCCTGCCGCTAATGGCCTCGCAGAAGCTTTCAACAAGACTATTGGCAAGCTTCTCAAAAAGTTCGTCTCGAAAAGTCAACGAGACTGGGACGACAAGTTGGGTGAATGCTTATGGGCTTACCGCACAACAGTGCGAACCCCGAACAAAGCCACGCCGTTTTCCTTGGTATACGGATGTGAAGCCGTGCTCCTATTGGAAATTCAAATTCCATCTCTACGTGTCGCCTTGACAGCGGAGATGACAACAGAGGAGAAGCATCGACAGCGACTCCAAGAGTTGGAGGCCTTAGACGACAAGCGCCTGCAAGCCCAACAGCAAATCGAGCTCTACCAGGCTCGAATCACCAGAGCTTTCAATAAGAAAGTTAAAGTACGAACTTTCAAGAAAGCGATCTTGTCTTAGCCGTCAGAAGACCCATGGTGATGACGCACAAGACAAAAGAAAAATTCCAACCCAAATGGGAAGGACCATTTGTAGTAGAGTCAGTCTACTCAAATGGATCATATCACCTCATAACTTCAAACGGCGATACACTCATGATGCCGATCAATGGCAGGTTCCTGAAGAAATACTATCCTTAGATGGTATTCTTCTGCTAATCAAGTTAAAAGTACACCTCTGATCAAAACAAGAAGAGCTTCTTCATCGATATCCAACGCCTCCGACGGCTAAGGATAGAGGAAAATGTTGGCTTCTAAGCCCAACATAAGTCTTCGACAACTCATCATGCTGAGGGGAATAGCATGGCTAGCCCAACTCAAACGGTAGTTGGTAAAGGCACCTCAAATCCGTTGATAGCTGAGGGTTTGCTAAAAATCCTAAAGTGGACTTGGCTCCACTCCTTCTTCCAAAATCCCCTACCAATTCTCACCCACAGAATGGTAGGTCTACAAAATACAACCATTACTAAGTTAACACTATACCTCTGGTAATGGAAACTTTTTAATATTCCTTGTCGAGTACAAATTTTGCTTGTCAACTCTACACGGAATACCAAATTTTCAAATTTGCCAAGTTAACACTACACCTCTGGCACTTCAAACTTTCACTTGTCAATTCTCACCAATAGAATGACAGGTCCTCAAAGTTGCTCTCATCATGAGACAATCTTTGTCAAGTTAACATCACACCTCTGACAAATTGCTGTTAAAGTTCAACACCACATCTCTAAACAGTGACCAAGTTTCTGCCAGGTTTAATATCACACCTCTGACAGTCACTTTTCTTCAGACTTCCATATCGAAGCTGAAATGGATGATGCTAAGTTAACACCACACCTCTAGCATCCAAGTCATTGCTAAGTTCAACAATACACCTATGGCCATGACTTTCCCTCGGACTTCCTTATCCAAGCCGAGATGACCAATGCTAAGTTCAACATTACACCTCTAGCATTACCTCACTGTTAAGTTAAACATCACACTATGGCAGTGACATTCTCAGTTTTTCCTAAACAAAACTGAATATTCTGAGTCAAGTTAATATCACACCTCTGACTCGCATCCTTGTCAAGTTAACATTACACTTCCGACAAGACCACTTTCAACCCGTTAAGTTAATATCACACCTCTGACGGTAACAAATTTTCCTAGATTCCCCACGAGTCTAGTCCCACTTGTTATTCTCTTCAACAGAATAACAAGTCTACCTAAAAACATTGTTAGGTTAATACTACACCGTCAACAGTGTTTCCATCAAATCCCCAGTTGAGTCCAGTCAAGTTAATCCCAAACACTTGAGAAAGGTTCACCCTTCCTGGGGGTACCAATTCTGCTTGTCACTTTCTCTTATAAAGTGGCAGGTTCATCAAAATTTTCATCTCTGTCAAGTTAATATTACACCTCTGACAGTATTGTGAGAGTTCCTGAAATAGGATCTTCTCCTACAAAATTTGACTTATTAAAGTTACCATCATAATTTTAACAAAGTCAAAGATTCTTTGCTTCTACGAGTCTAAGATAAAAAGTTCAAAACAATGAAAGAGGCAAAAAGAAAAGTGTCACTTTTATTTATTTTCAAACATATGAAAGTGATACAAAACGCTCTCTTATACAATAAGATTGAGTGTTACAATTAAGGAGTACGAAGAAGTCCTCTCTCTCTCTCTTAGAGGTTGCACTCACTCCTTATAAGCCGCGTCTGACTCCAAGTACGCGATGTTTTGTGGCTACATTAGAAGCTGGTTACACCACGATGCATGATGTAAACATCGAAAGCGCCCTAGCTGACTAAGCTAAGAGCAATGGTGTTCTTGAGGTCTGGTGGCAGCAGAAAGTCCTGCAACCCTTCGTTTATGAACATCTCTTCCCCCAGCAGACCATCCAGCAGACATGACGAGTCCTTGATGTGACTTCTGGAGTGGGAGAGGAAGAGGATCTTGTCCGCCACCACAACCGCCGGAACCCTCATCGCCGTCATGCATAGCCTGACCATCTCTTGCCAGCAGGCATGAATGGCGAAGCAGATCTGAAGAGACCTTGGCGAGGGTTGGGTCCTCGTCAGAGATGTAATATACTCTCTTATAGGTGACGAGGACCATAATATACTCTCTTATAGGTGAACATCGAACAAGTTCGCCGGCCTAAGCATCCTTCCAGGGGCCCAGCAAACCAGCAAGCCTACCTGCAAGAATGAAACAAAGGAATCAGAACAATCTGCAACTTAGTATGTTTCAACAGAGAAAAACTAAGTCGCAAATGCAGACTGCAGACGCGGGAATGATCCACGCAGTCAGCCAAGCAGACGCGGGAATGATCCACGCGTCAGC
Organism: Agave tequilana; assembly: GCA_038442645.1. Taxonomy (NCBI): domain Eukaryota; kingdom Viridiplantae; phylum Streptophyta; class Magnoliopsida; order Asparagales; family Asparagaceae; genus Agave; species Agave tequilana. The sequence continues at coordinate 20,440 of JAVJIF010011828.1, read as the reverse complement.
CAAGCAGACGCGGAATGACCCACACGGTGAACCAAACTGCTGCGTCAGCAGAGACAAACGCGAATCAAAACGCGGTCTCATTCTGCGCCCAAGTCAAAATCACAGACGCCTAAAAGGCACAGACGCCGAAAGTTGCCATCTCCTTGTTGAGTGAACAAGAGTTGCAAGGCTCGGGTCTGAAACCTTTTTTGAATTCGTCTAAGGCAGTAGCCATAAAACGCGCCAAGACAGTGGCTTTGAAACGCCAAGTGGCAAGGATTTCAGCACTCGCGTCCAGAGAGGAAGTTGGCGGCGCAAATTCCAGAAGGAATGCACCAACTCATACTTCATGGGAAAATTCCAGATAATGATGATGCCAAAGTACAGGCCGTGGTAGATTAAAATATCATGGCTAATCGGGACAGCATACCGGCAGAGGCCTCTACCGAGAGTTGGGCTCTCTGCATCCAAACGCGAACGAGCAAGATGATCCAAGAGACGCTTTTTCTTGAAGAGACCAAACAGGAGCATAAAAGCCCTGGGTCGTCTTCATCCACAGAGCCATCTTTATCCATGAACACAGGATCCCTTTTAGAGACTTTGAAGGAGGCGAGACTTCTCAGAGCAAACCAAAGAAAGAGCAATCCAAGGTCTGGATTGTCAAAGAGGAATAGGGTCGGCCCTATTTATAGGCAGACCCTAATAACTGTCATTAATGGTGCACTAATCGGAACCGTTGCCTCGGTGGCCGCACGACTGCCGAGGTCCAATGAGAGACTGACGCGTGGAGCGTCGCTTTGGGAACCGTCGCAGACACTGGTCTCCAACCGCCAGCGTCGGTTTTGCATTAAAGAGCGTTAAAACGCCCAAGTCCAATGAAAAATTGACGCGTGGACAACTGCCTTGGAAAACAACGGATGACCCGGTTTCCCAAACGTCAGTGAAGACTTGACGTTCAATCGTCAGTGAAGACTTGACGGTCAAAGATCTCATAAAATCTTTAAGTCAGGCTGCATCAAACGTAGACAGCAAAGTCGCGTCCGGCTGCATTAAACGCAGATGGGAAAGCCGCGTCTAAGAATACGCGTCACCGTTCTCAAATTAAAAGGCATCCACCCGCGCTTTAAAGGAGCGTCCACGTGACTCAAAGTCGCATCCCTTCAGCATACAATGCTGCGTCCCTCGCGTCTGCTCTATCTGCGTCCTGCTCAGCAAGACAAATTCGCGTCTCACCCTGTGATTGACGCTGCGTCTCATCAAAAGGACTTAGTGAAATCTAAGTTCCTATTGAATGATGACCGCGTCTCACCTATAGATCAATGCCGCGTCTCATCAAGAAGACTTAGAGTCTACGCCGCGTCTCATTGAAAGAACTTAGTCTTGCCTAAGTTCAATATTTCACAGCCAGTGATCAGGGAGTTGAATTCATCCACAGCTAAACAAAGAAGATGGAACAAAATTTCAAAAGAAACTTTTATTATATCGAAGATAGTAAAAGTGGATACAAACACTCTAATAGAGTGTCCTCTTCTTTACAAAAAAAAAGAGGGAAGAAGGAGAAAAGGCTAAAAGTCTTGATCCGGCAAAGAACGAATACGTTCCTTGAGACGATGCATCTCGTGCTGACGTGCCTTCTCAGCCTCCATTATGGCTTGGACCCACAACTCCTCTTTAGATAAAAAGGGTTTTGCAGCCAGCTGTGCTTGCAAAGATTCCAACCTGGAGGAATGAATGGTCTGGCTTTCTTCAGCCCGAGCCTTCGCAGCTTGTTGCTCCTCCAGCCTCTTCCGGATGGTGACAAGCGTCCTCTCATTATCCTCAATCATGGCTTCCGCTTTAGCAATGGCCGACCGAGCATTGGTAATGGCGAGCTCTGCGTTTTGCCGGATGAACTCGGATTCCATTGAATCGTCAGCCAGTTTCTGACATTCAGCTTGGAGACGCTCGAGATTGCGGACCTCTTCAGCAACTTGTGCTTCCACATCCTGTCGCTCTCGTTCCTGGTTGGCTAAGAGCCTAGTCAAGATGACCTGGGCTTCTTGAGAAGAGCTAGCATTGTCCAAAGACTTCAGCTCTTTCAGGTCATTTCCAATCGCTCCACCAACAGCATACACGACTTAGCAAGCGAGGAGCCTCCAGTTAATTCGATGTTCCCGACCATGTTTCCAAGAAACGTCCGGGCAAAATCAAAAGAGCTACGCCCAGACAGGATAAAATCGATGCACGATCGCATCGCGTCAAGGAACTGCTGCACCGTCTTGCGTGTCAGGAAATCCATGGTATCATCACCCAAGGTACTCCCCGACCCCTTTCTATCATGGGGAAAGGGGTGCAAGCTGGCTCTTTTTGCGCAAGAGTCGTGCTGACCGTCGATACGTCAAGAGCGAGACTGGCCACTGGCGCTTCCGGAGGTGTTGTCTCTGCAGGAACCTCTACAGCTAATGATGGAGTAGTAAGCGCAAACTCTTCAGAAGCTTCAGCCGAGACCTGAGCTGCGTGGCCTTCTGGAAAGGTACCGACCGTCGGACTCTCCATCTGAGCCCCCTCAGTCCTCTCTGCAAGTTATTGTGACATTAGCCACAAAGGAGAAAAGCGAAACATTTAAAATATCAGAAACTTCCTTACCATCTGGGAGGTCCAGAGACGCCGAATCCTTGGGCAAATCCTGCGGAGTGGAAGTCTCCCTGGCTTCAATAGTAACCCCTTCACCCGGCAGAATGGGTTCTGCCCCGGCTTTAGGGGTTGCCTCCTCTGCCGGCAAAGGAGAAGCCTCCCCGGCATCAGTAGTTGCCCTCGCTGGAGTTATCTCGGCAACCAAAGCCGTAGTCCCTTCTGGCTGGGTCAACTCTTGTACCATTTCCTCGATCTGCGAGGAGGGTGCAGCCTCGACATTCTCAGCCAATCCTGCAACATAAAAAAAAGGAGAATGTTAAAGCCTCCTCTTCAAAATTAAAAAGGGAAATTACGCCAAAAGGTGAAAAGAGTACCTCCCGCGGGAACAATCGCCGGCTGCGACACCGTTGATGACTCACCCCCGTACATTTCTTCCTCCGAGATATGGGAGAACTTTCTCGGATCAGGAAAAACGGGTTCATCACCATAGTCAACCACGTCTTCAAACTCGCTTTCCCCTGAGAGTGAGGAAGACGATAGCGCCTCGCGCGAGACTTCTGCAACCGGAGCCTTGCCACCAATTATTCCAGTGGTAGGACTGGGGTCAACTGCCCGAGGACTGGTAATGAAGACACAAGGCGACCCAGGTTGTTGTACCTCATCTCTCCCTTCATGAGCAAGTAAAGACCCGGGTCGAACTGAAATCCCCGGAATATCGACATCTCCTCCACTCATGATGTCGACCTCTAGCTGCTCATCCTCATCAGCGGAGATGGCTCTGTCGACGAGATCCCCTTCCTCCGCAGACCTACGGTATCTGCTGCTCGACCTAGGGGGACGGACTAAAGGAATATCCTCTTCAGCTATGTCTTCTTCCCTCGGTACCTCAACGACAGCAGGGATGTCTTCAGAACGGGAGACTTCGGTTGTCAAGTCTCCCCGAACCTTCTTGGGAGCAGGTTCAGCAGTTGAAGCAGAGCGTTGACGACGCTTGCTCACCACCCCACGAGTCTTTGCTGCTCGTGGCTCCACCCTTGCTGCTTGCGGCTCCGCCCTTATTGCCCGCGGCTCCCTTCCTGATCTTCTCCCGACCTCCTTCTGGGCCTTCAGGTACTGTTCGGTGAGTTTCGAGGGCTTACCAGACTCTGACCTTGCCTCGAGGCTCGCATTGATACTCTCAATACATGAAGACCCCGGAGCAAAGTCCGGTGACTGGTTAACCTGAGAGTACCAGGTGCAGAAGCTGAAACTCATGCGGCACTTGAGCCCCTCGATAGGTAGACGGAAAGTTGCTCCCGTCCCTCCGGCCACACTGTAGTACCAAGCCCGAGCACCTTCGAACAAGTTCCCTTCGAAGGCGAGTCGAGCGTTGGGATTCCCGACGTAGAGTTGATCGTAGACGAACTGTCGAGCGAAACGATTCGGCATGTACGGCTCAATGGTGCATGAAGTCCCTTGCCGGAAATATCCGGGTCGGATATTGATCAACCACCAAAAGGCTCCCGTGGACAACCTCGTGAAGCCATCTGAGCCCGCGAAATCAGTACATAGATCCCCAGAAGATGCACCAGGGATCTCGGGGAAGCAGCGATTGATCTGGTAATTCGCGGGATCTGAAAGTCGCTTCCGGACGTAATATATATAAACGTCACTCCACCTCGAACCCTCCAACCGCTGTACAAAAGGGACGGAACTCTCCCTCCAACGCACCGCCGTCATCAAAGAAGGGCAGTGCATCACGTACCAAGCCAGAAGGTACGTATAAGGCAGCTCGATCCGAGGGTTAGGACGCTTCACCGTCGGATTCCCCTCTGAGTCGACATACGGCTTGCCGTGGGAGTCGGTAGTTTTCGGCGCCTCGCAGAAACTCTTGTTTAGCGCCCGCAACCCGCTCTGAATCCCAGCCACCATGGCCGGGAGAAGGGCTATAGGGTTGCTATGAGCCAGGAGCACCGCCGGGTACACCACGTCAGCAACAATAACTTCATGTGGCAACGTGGGCACCACATAACGCTTCAGCCACAACATCAAGAAGCCTGCCAACAGTGCCCTATCGGAGATAGGGGTCCGGGCTTGATGGTGGAAGCTTTCAAAAACCAGGTCAGGGTCGAAACCGTCCTCGTTCGAGACCGTGGTGTAGAAGCCTTCAGAAGCCTGGTCGATCCTATCTTCAATCTCCCTGTCGGAACTGGGAACCAGTCGGGTTATCAGAGTATCTTTACTATCGATACCATTGAATAAGTAACTGGCTCAAGATAGTTGCTTGACTCCCTGCGACCGCCAGGTGGTTATCTGACCACAAATGTGGAAGTGACACATCACTTCCCAATAAGTCTCGTACACCCCAGGAAACTCTTTCTTCAAGTGGTGGAGCTCCTTAGTAGTCGAGACATATTCCTCATATGGGATATCCCCTGTTGATAGCCCCGAGACCTCATGTAGCTCGTGCATTGCAAGGCCCATCTCTCCGACCGGGGTAAAGAACGTCCCCGTCAGCGGATTGTAGCGCTCCAGGATCCCGAAAAAGTTATGAGAGCCTGGTGGGATACCCCACTGTACGGCCCTGACCGCCACGTACAGTCCCACGTGCTGTAGCAGATCCCCAAGATCGGTGAGGACGAAACCTACCATTCTGCCCCACCAGTAGTTCTCCGTGGAATGGACCCACCCGGGCGCACGGAACCCGACCGGATAATCACCCTCCGCTTCCATGAACGCGTTGAGGAAGGTAGTGCCAAGTTGTGGTATCTCTCCCGCCGGAACCTCAGACTTGCGCGACCCAGGGAATAGGCTGAGAACCGACCTGTCATGGCTATCATGACGATGCACTTTATGGGAACCCAAATCGCCGAGGGTAATCTCGGGGACATATCGAGAAATGTCCCATTCCATCTTCCGAGGGACGGACATGTGCTGGAAGTAGGACAGCGGGAACATCCTCTCCATGTCCGGAAGAAAGAATCTTCCACCCTTTATCTGACGGAGCCATTTATAAGTCCCTTCATACACACGATGGCCGCCATCTTTGATATGATCTCCGAAGAAGAAGGCAGGCTTCTCCAACTTGACGTGAGCATCCGTTGTGAATGCCGCATCGGTCATAAGTACCCGAAGAGTTCTCATGTCAACATTAGAGAGCCTCTCCTTGCGAGCCGGCGACTTGTCAGCAGTCACAGGGGCAGTTCTTCGTAGCACAAAGGTCAAGTCCTGGTCAGCACCACCTACGTGTCCAAAGTGGCGCGTCTTGGCGAGTGAGGCAGGAGTACGGGGCACTGCAAAAGGAAAAGACACTTAGTTAGATACTTTATATGCTAAGTGTTCCTAACCCAAACGCGGAAGAGATACTGGACGCAGGAGTTATCAAATCCGCGTCCAGACCTACAAGTCCGCGTCCGAACGCGGAAGAGATACTGGACGCAGGAGTTATCAAATCCGCGTCCAGACCTGCAAGTCCGCGTCCAAACGCAGAAGAGATACTGGACGCAGGAATTATTAAATCCGCGTCCAGACCTGCAGGATCCGCGTCTCCACCACATTCTCCTTGATGTCACTTCTGGGGTGCGAAAAGAAGGGAGTTATCCATCTTAACCCTTCCATCACCATAATCACCAGAAGTTAAGGAGAGTAACTCCCTTCCTTTCACATCCCCAGATGACTAAGTGCTTGAACTCGGATGCCAGATTCATCAAAATCAGCAGCTGATGAAACAGAACGCAAGGATCAAATCCGCGTTCTGTAAACCAAGTCCGCGTCTGAACTCTTCACAATTAGAATTATTCTAAGTGAAGAATCTGAAACGCAGGACCCAATGGCGCGAGGGTCCAAACCCGCGCCTCGGTTATCAACTCAAAGACTGCGTCTGAGACCGCGTCTGAGAATCAAACACGAGTTATATTTTGTGTTAAGGATTCTTAGGGTTCCGTTAATGGCGAAATCCACGCCTAAAAGGGCCTTATACCTGGGAGAGCAGCGTCCTGCGCAGAAGAAGCACCCCTCTGGGCCTCGGCGGCGGTCGCCCGTGAAGAAGATGCGGTTGGCTTGGTCTTGGGTGCCATCTAAAAGACCAGTAAAGAAGATGAACAGTTCAAAAGTCCAATAATGGAGATGAACAGTTCAAACAGAGGAAGAAGAGAACTCTCTTTCTTGGGCAAGTGCGTTCGGAGAAGAAGAGGTATCTTTCTAACTGTGGCTATTTATAGGCACAAGGATTCGCGAAGATACGCGGCGTGTGGCCCGATAAGACGCAACGATACGCGGCGTGTGGCCCGATAGACGCTGCAGGAGTCACCGCCTGACGCGTGGAACCAAATCATCTTTGAACAGAGGAGATCATGCGCCACGGCTCCGCGGCGAGTCATCATTTGACACGTGGCGCGGTTCAGTTAATGAACGGGAAATCCGCGCGCCAAAAGGTGAAATCCTGCCGGTTCCCCATGCCAGCTGGCGGCGTAATCATGATACGGCACAGACTCGCACCCGACGGCCATGTCTCTTCGATGGATATGCCCCGTCAGCATCGCCATAAATGCGCCCAGACAATCGCGTCTATATTCAAAAGATGCGTCTCCCCGAAGTTCGCGTCTTCAGCTGAACATCGCGTCTGCCTTATGAAGATCAGTCGCGTCTCCATTGCCAAAGGACGCGCCCTACAGAAATCGCGTCTTTACAGCAGTACCATCTCGGCTTTTTGAAAAGAACCTGCGTTCGGCCTCCTGCTTCTGCAAAATCAGTTCAACAGTACACTGACGCAAGCAGACGACCAACCACTCCTGGCTTAAAGCACACTCGTGACAAGACTAAAAGCAATCGGGGAGGTTTAAAATGTGCATCTAGACACTCAACATGATCAACTCTGGTGGTTTCAAAGAGTTTCAATAGTACACTCACGAAGACCAAAAGATAAGATCGAACCCGGAGCATCAACAGTCCAGTCACGAAGGTGAATTCAGCTAGAGTCCAAAGTATTTCGAAATCCGTCCCAGTTAACTGCGGAATATCGAAAACTTTGGAGGGGGTTCTGTAGGCTGTCCAAAAGTTACTGGAGGACAAGCCATTGAGAAGCAAAGTTTCAAGCTCTAGACGCGAGGGACTATCACCTGCGTCTCAGCATCAAGGCGCGTTGGCCTGCGTCTCAGTATCAAGGCGCGTTGGCCCGCGTCTCAGTATCAAGGCGCGTTGGCCCGCGTCTCAGCATCAAGGCGCGTTGGCACTATCACCCGCGTCTTAGCATCAAGGCGCGTCGGCTCGATACCCGCGTCTCAGCATCAAGGTGCGTCGGCCTGACACCCGCGCCTCAGTTGTAACCACCCGGATTACGGGGCCATTCACCGCACAAGTAGCGGGAAGTGGCCCCTCATCGTGGAGCACTTTTAGGGGGCACGATCACCCCCTAAACCTCTATAAATAGCTCCGTCGCTATGAAGAGAGGAGGACTTTTTTTGGGCGATCAGCATCAAGGTCAAACTTTTGGCAATCAGCAACAAAGAGAGCGACACAGAGAGAAAAGAAGCAGATCAACTCTTCAGCAAGTTCGCTGCGTACGAGCTAGCTTTCACCTACCTTCTCTTCGAGAGTTTTGGTAGACAGAGCTGAGTTACTCTTCCTACCGGCCGAAGAGGAGATCCCAGAAGGACGGTAATCTGGTCCACGGAGAACAAGATTCACTCTCCACCACCACACGAAGAACCCAGCATTAAACAAAGGGGGAATTCAAGACTCAATATTCTCCCTCCCTTGTAACCGGAAGGAACAGTTTTTGTTGTAATCCTTTTCATTTAATTCAAGGAAAACTTTTACCGCAAATTCTCGTCTCTCTCCTTTCCCAGGTCATACAATCATCTAGCAGCACGATCTCCACATCAATCCAAAAGATCTACATTAATTAATCAGATCCTCTTTTCCTGCAAGTATAAAGTCAAGTCTAAAGCATCGAAGGAGCATCCACTGACTTCTCTCTCTTGCAGGCTCCAACAAGTAGAAGAGGGGAGAGCAATGTAGTAGACAAAATCTGACCCTCGCAGGATGATGCTACGTGTTCAAATACCTCAAAAGCCTCCACCACTCTGGAGACACTCCAAAAGCTTCTCTTCGCCCCAAGGATACTTCCATCTTGATGGCTCTATGCTCTAAGTCATCTTAGAGCTTCCCCAATTAAATCTGCTGCCATATAATAATGGCAACAGATTACCCTGATCTACACCTATGGTTATGCATCTCAATCCTCCTCCGCGTTCATAACGTGTCAACACCCTTCAGCCTGGGCAGTTATAGACCAAGGCGAATTTCTCTGCATGCATCCTAACACAGTCAGTGCCAGTAATTGCGGCAGTTACAACCAATCTTCATGTGTAAATCGTGCAGTTATAAAGATCTTTCCAGCTACAAATAGTAGTACTTATAGACCCCCTTCTCTAAAAAGGGAGGGGACTTAGACTGAAGACCTTGACCTTTAGAAAATTCTTCTTTCTTGACCTAAATCCCACCAAAAAACCTTGTAGAGAATACCTGTAATTCTAGTAACTCACAAGTTATAGTGGAACTCTCATCCTCCTCCTTGTGGTTTCTCACATTGGGTTTTCACATAAAAATCTCATCTCATCTCTTGTTCTCTGTGTATTGATTTTTTCTTTACACGTACACTCATAATCCCCTAAACACTTCTGTGACGCCCCGATCCCGGAGGGTACGGAGACGCCACTGCGACGTACATACGCAGGGCGATGGAACCATCCCGTATGTACGCTAAGCATCAATACAACACAATACAGGAATCAGAGTGCGGAAAATACGTGATATTATACATTCAATACAATACAGTACAAGTACTTAGTTATCACCAATTGTGACATAATATTACATCACCAGGTACTACAAAAATAGGATTGTACATGATACAAAAGATAAACTCACGAGCTGAAAGAGTGAGAATCTCGTGAGCAGAAAGGACTGGACGGAACTACTGCTGATCTGTCTACTCCTCGAGGTAGGCCTGATTCTCAGCTGATGGGTCCACCTCGGTCCAACCTGTCAAATCCGAACATACAAATCAAGGGTTGTTAGTGGGCAACCCAGCGAGTGCATAAAGAAGCCAAGTGGCAAGTATAAATAAAAGTAAGTGCATCATGCCAAGTATAATGTACCATGATAAATAAACACAGAATAATCAATTAAATAGCGAATCATGAAATATAGCAAGTGTAGCAAGTCATGTAATCAAATTAGCAAGCATGGTAACTAAATGGTAAGTAACAGAAATCATGTAGCCATAAGTCAATTATCAAATTATTATTATTAAGACTCGTTCAATTTGTATGTTTCGATATATGACCGGTGCCATATACCTCTGCATAAAAATCAAGCGAGACAAATTATTGGAAATTGATGGGGAATGACGAACCATGTTTAGAATGGGTCCCGTGCATGCCCGGGACAACGGTCCAGGAGTATCCGGTACTGAGCCGGAACGTACCGCTAGGTACCGGGACTTACTATATGCCCGAAGGTCTTAATATACGCCCGAACAGGAATAGAGTGTCACCGTTCCCCACAGGATATACCTATGGGATTATAGCACACCCAGACAGGCAGGCAAGGGGGTAGGGGTGCCAGTACACCCCTCGGAAGCGCCTGGTGGCCCTCCAGGTCGAATCCTATAGGAAGTTGTACAACATATTTATGGCCACCATAACACAGAAGCTATATCGATACCCATTAATTTCCCCCATCCCGGTGTAAGTTATTTAAATATGACAGAGTCTCATATAATAATGTTTACGGGGTATTCACAAATATACAATATCCATGGTTATCCTATTACGGGGGTCAACAGGAGTATAATATCAGGAGTAATATCAGGAGTCTCCCTATTTCAGGGGTCCAAGTATACAGGAGTACAGGAGTTCAGGAGTACCAAATATCTGACAATTAATAATATAATAATCATGTCATGTCCCCCGTAAAAGTGATAGTCATGGATATGTCATATAATCAGGCATCAGGGGTGGTAGTGTCAGTCAAGAGTCATGATGTCAAGTCCATGTATTTGTACCGCATGAAAAAATCTCATATACTATGTGTCAGGTACGGGTGTGTCATGTATATCATATCTCGAATACCGGGTCCATATATCGAGTACCGGTGTAAATACTAAGTGCCACAGTCATGAATATCATATCAAGTGTAACATGCCACATATCAGTGTAAATACTGTGTACCAGTGTAAATACTGTGTGCCAGTGCAGATGTCACGGGTCAAGTGTAGCATGACAAATATCGGTGTCAACTATAGCATGGTAAATACCGGTGTCAAATATAGCATGAAAATTATCGGAATTAATATAGCATGGTAATTATTAGAATTAAATATAGCATGGCAATTATCAGAATTAAATATGACAATTATCGAAATTAAATATAGCATGACAATTGTTGAATAAATATAGCATGGCAATTATCAGAATTAATATAACAATTATCGAAATTAAATATAACAATTATCGGAATTAATATATAGCAAGTATTATACATTTTAAAATATTCACATGTCAATAGCTTGTTATAATTACAAGGGCAATTATTTTTAATATAGTAGTAAGCACTCGCCTGAAACCGGGACGAAAATACCGGTTAAAGTCCAGAAAATCGGCGACCCGCACGAGAATCCACTAGCCCGCAATTAATATATTAAAATATATATTTATAAATATTTATAAAAATTATTAGAGAGGAAATGAGAGAGGAGAGAGAGAGGAGAGAGAAGATTGTAGGAAAAAAAGAGAGAAAATATGGTGTATTTTGGAATTTGTTTGGAATTAAAGGAGGGTATTGGTGTAAATATAGGGGAAGTAATTTGAGGGAATGGTGGGGGGTATTTTTGGAATGAGGAAATTTTGTGGTTATTTAGGGAATATTTGAAGTTAGAATGAAGGAAATAAAGAAAGAAAGAAATGAAGAAAGAAAGAAAAGAAAAGAGAAGAAGGAGGGAGGGCTTCGGCCCCCCACCGCCGGCGGTGGCCGGCCGGCGCGGCGGCGGCAGCGAGCAGGGCACGCGCGCGGCCTAGGGGGAGGAGGAGTGGTGTTGGGTGGTGTTTTGATGTGGTGGTGGTGGTTTTGATGGAGGTGGAAGATGGTGGTGGTGGTGGTTGTGGTGATGATTTGAAGTGATGGGAAGTTAGAGGATGAGGAGGAGATGTTGTTGGGTTGATTAGAATGGAGAATTTGGTGGTGGTGATGGAGAATTTTGGAGATGGAGTTGTGGTAATGGAGGTGGGTTTTGGAGAAATTGGAGGGGATGGGTGGTTGTTGGTGGTGGAATGAGATGGTATTGTGAAGAGGAGTTGTTGGGGAGTTGATTGGGGGGTTTAGAAGTGGCCGGAGGTGGTGGTGGTGAAGGTGGAGGCGGCGGTGGAAGTGGGTTGCGTGAGTGGGTTTGTTTGGAGGAGGAAGATGAAGTTAGTTTCTTTGGATTTTTTTTGTTGGAAAATGAAGAATGAAATGGAATGGAAATGTGATGTTTTAATAGAGGATGAGAGGAGGATTGAATTGATGGTGTAGGGGTGGTGTAGGGCTGCGGCAGCCCATGGCTGTCGGCGGGCTGCGGGCGGCTAGCGACTATTAAGGCGTGGATTAAGGGGGGAGTTATCAAGGTGAATAATTGAAAGGAAATAAAAAAAGAAAATTGGAAAAAAAATATAAGAAAAGAAAAATAAAATGTTTAAAATTTTTTATTATTATCTATTTTATTTGTTAAAATTTCTGGTAGCATAAAGTAGGAGAGTAGAGGATGGAAAAGCCAGAAAGAAATCGCCGATAAAAGTATTATTATTTAAATAGGGCGAAAATTTGACTGTTTCAGAAACGTACCGAAAAATCTCAAAAATAGAAAAATTATTCTAAGATACATGGTGAAATCAGATTTGAGAAATTCGATGTAGTTTTCAAATTAAAAATCCTGGAATCTTCCGGCAATACCGGCCGACACCAGATTCGGGCAAATTTTGATAAATTTAAAAAATCTCAAAAAATGTATTTAGGTAGAAAATGGAATTCTAAGAAATATTGTGAAAGTCGTTTCTAAAAATTCAAACCCATTGAAAACAAAAAATCCGGGAATCAGTCAGCGATGCCGACCGACACCGGTTTTGGAGATTTTGCAGAAAAATTTCAGAAAATTCCAGAAAATCATGAAAAATCTAAAATATTAGAAAATAGTCTCTGAAACTAAAATCGGTCAAATCGGACTACCAGAAAGTCAAATCGGGCTACTGGCTGGTATCGGGTTCCCGGTCCGGGTCAGGACTTACTCTAGGTCTGAGAATTCAGATCCGATACTCAAGAATATAAGTAATAACAACTCAAAAAACACATACAGGAAGAAATTGAGCAATATGATCGAAAAAATTTTGGGACTCGTATCTGGGTACGTATCCCGGGTACGGGGTGCTACAATCTACCCACCTAACAAAAATTTCGTCCTCGAAATTTCTATAAGGTAAGAGATGAACATGGAAATAAGGAATTGATGAGTCAAGAGGTGGAGTACAAGAGTATATTACCACTCAAGGCTCAAACAGATGCGGGTAACGGTCACGAATAACGTCTTCTCGCTCCCAAGTTGCTTCTCCCGGACTATGCCTGTTCCACGAAACGAGCACCAATGGGATGGTCCGGTTCTTCAGGGTCTTGACACTTCTGTCCACAATAGCAGTGGTTGCTCAATATATGACAAATCCAGCTGCAACTCCAACTCTGAATAATCCAATTCATGGCTCTCATCCTGATGTATCTTCTCAGCTGTGACACATGGAACACATTGTGCACTCCTTCCAGTGATGGCGGCAGTGCCAATCTGTAAGCCACTTCTCCAACTCGCTCCAATATCTCAAACGGGCCTATATACCTCGGACTCAGCTTCCCACGTGCACCAAATCTGATCACTCCCTTGGTCGGAGATATCTTCAGAAACACATGCTCTCCCGCCTGAAACTCCAACGGTCTTCTATTGGAATCTGCCCAAACTCTTCTGTCCGTCCTGTGCTGCACGAAGGGTGCTCTTGGATGGTCCTGATCTTGTCCACTGCCTGTACTATCACATCCGGTCCCAAATGCCTCCTCTCACCAACCTCATCCCAACACAATGGTGATCTGCATCTCCTGCCGTAAAGGGCTTCGAATGGAGCCATCTTGATGCTCGCCTGATAGCTATTATTGTAGGAAAACTCTGCCAAATGTAGGTGGTCTTCCCACGATCCCTTGAAATCTATCATACAAGCCCCAAACATGTCTTCTAGGATCTGAATGGTCCGTTCAGACTGCCCGTCCGTCTCTGGATGATAAGATGTGTTGAACTTCAGACGGGTCCCCAGACTCTCTTGAAGGCTCTCCCAGAAGCGAGATCTGAACCACGTGTCCCTGTCCGACACAATACTGACTGGAACTCCATGTAGTCGAACAATCTCCCTCATGTACTGTAACGCCCCGATTCCACGAATACGGGGACGTCACTGCAACGTATATACGTAAGTCCGAATTACCTTCCCGTATATACGCTAAGCATCAGTACAGACAAGAATCAGAGTACGGAAGCAAATGGTGCATTATACATTCCAACACATATAGTACAATTACAGAATTATCACCAGAGTGATTACAATATTGCATGAATATCATATCACTAATGCGCAAATGCGAGAGTACAAAAGGTATACATATATGAACAGCGGGAATACAAGGAAAGGTACAAGTATAAACAGTATAAAAGTACTCACGAGTTTGCTAATAGGAAACTCGAGAGGTACAAAGGGGGCTGGAAGGATGAAACTCTGAAAGGCCTGCTGGGGATCCACGCTACCACTGCGCTACTCCGATCACACGCTCCTAGCTTCATGACCTGGACGTGAGGATCCAGGGGAGTCAAATGATACTCCCCAGGCGAGTGTAGAAGGAAAACCAAGTGGTGAAGCAGGGTGAGCACAATAATGCATATATCAAGTAGGAAATACTCAGGAGGCAGATAGGATAGAGCAGGTAAGAATAGACATGGCATGAGAATCATAAAACAGGAAATCCGAATAAAACCAATCGAGCTACCAGGTAGTTATAACATAATACTCATAAAACATGAAAATCCGATATAAAGTCCGGGAAAAGCAAATACGGTAAGGCACATCACGGATTCATAGCTATTTAAGATGCAGGCTTTGGTATGCGTCCCATTCCACATACCTCTACTTACAACTTAAAGAGCCGGTTATTATGACACTTTATTATTACTCGTCTAACCCATATATCTCGGTATGTGTCTCGGGTACGGCCAACTCACATACATCCATATATAAGCAAGTCGAGGTTGTTATTGGAAATCAGCGGTTGTATCAACGAACTATGTTTACAGTGGGTCCCGTACATACCCGGGACTACGGTCCAGGGTTGTTCCTGCATGGAAACGGAAACCAGCCGCAAGGCTTATCTAGGAGGAGGGACTTATGTATGCCCGTTAAAACTGGGGTGTAGGGAGCAGCTCTCCCCTCGGTCCCCTGGAGTACCACAGGTCAGACCGGATATAGTGCACAATACCTAAAGCCACTGTAAACACGAACACATATCGATATCCGCATTGTCCCCCGACCCAATACAAGTTGGTCCATTTTAAGATTCAATAGTTTAATTATCACTTTACGGGAATAACAGGAAATGGTCATGATCAGGAATCAGGAGTACAAACAATATATAGTCAGGTCACTGCATGTAAAGCAGGAAAACAAGTCACTGATCATGATACAGAATCATAAGTCAGGTCCCCGTAAAGATGATAATCACAAGTCAAGTATATCATGTTGGGTATAAAGTGATAGCATGATAGGGTGATGATATATAACAAGTAACCAATCATATCAAGAATTGATAATAGTCAGGTAAGTCATGACATAATAAAAGGGTCTTGCCAAATAGTGGCATGGCAAGTGGTTAGATGATAACACAGTTGCCAAGTGATATACATATGATAAATGGTAGCACATAACTGACAGGTCTAAAGTAATGCCAAGTGGTAATGTAAAAGCAATGACTCAAAGTCCAACAAGTCCAACGACCACGAAGGGGTCGGCCACGCATAGCATAAAGCAATAAAAGATATAAAGCATGAAATACAATACATGAAAACTAGAGCGAGAATACTATCATAATCAATGGAATGAGAAGCAAGAGGGTAGCGAGTGAGAACACTCGCCTGAGCCACCAATATACCGAAATATCCGAAATCCACGGAAGCTCGGGATGCGCCATAACCTGTGATAAATATGTAGAGTGAGAGAGATGAGAGAGAAAGAATGGAAGATGATGTGTGTCAAGAGACAAGTCAAGTAATACCTATAGGTGATGTAAGTCTAGAGGGTAAGGTTCAGGTTCAAGAAGGGAATCAACTATAACAGATAGGCAAAGTTAGTCGTCTAGGTGGAATAGGTGGCGGACTAATAAGAAGTGGTCGACTAGGAGAAATGGGGGTAGTCGACTAATAGTGGTCCTAAGTCGTCTAACAGTCAGGTCAAGTTGACTAAAACTGGGTTCTAGAGAGTTAGGATTTTTCCACAGGAGAAGCAGATTTTAGCCAAAACAGACTAAACGGTCGACTGGGGTCAATGGCCGGTCGACCGGTACACTAACAGTGCCAGGACGGTCGCCTGTCGGTCGACTGCCGGTCGACCGAAAATACAGGTCGGTCGAGTGATCGTCGACTGCCGGTCGACCGATACAAGGCCGTGAGCTCCAGGTTTGGTCGGTCGAGTGCCGGTCGACTGCCGGTCGACCGGACTATCCCAGCGTGCACGTTGTGCACGTCGGTCGACTGCCGGTCGACTGTCGGTCGACCGGGCTCCTGAAAACTGCTGCTGTGGTCTAAAAATTAGATTTTTTGTGTGGTTGTGTTTGGTGATCTAAAAATATGATTTGATGGCATAATTGAACATGATATGTGAACTTAAGCATGCTAAGAAATAACCAAGTCTTGGTGATTGAAATTACTCACCAAAAGGCACCAAGTGATGGAGGTTGATGATGAAAGGAAAGATGGAGTCTTCTGGTGTTGTTGACCTTGTGGTGGGGTTTCCATGGTGATGAAGGAAGAAGAAGATGAAGCTAGGTTGGAGAAGTGGTGGTGGTTGCCTTGGTGGAGATGAAGGAGATGAAGGTGGTGAAAGCTAGGGTTTGCTTTTGGTGAAGAGAAATGAAAGAAAGGGATTGAAATGAAAAGGAAATGTATATATAGGATTTGGATTTTGTAAAGGGAGTTGCAATTAAATAAATAAGAGGGGTTTAATTGCAAAGTGGGGAGTGAGGTGTTTCTCTTGGCCAATAGGAGCTTGCCAAGTGAGGGGGTGAGGTGGAGAAGAAGATGGTGGAAGGTGGTGAGGTGGAGGGTGAGGTGGAGATTTATGTGGTGGAGAATTGGGGAAATGTGTGGATGAAAATGGAAGCTTAGGGAGGAAGAAAAGAATAAAGGAAAAGAAAAAATGGAAAAGAATTGATAAAGAGAAGAGAATTTCTTGATCTCCAAAAATGAAAATATCAGAAACACAGATCCGGGATTGAGTCGTGGATGCGGAAATCTTTCGGGAAAATACCGGATACGTCCCGAAATCAAGAATCTCGGAACGACCCGAAATAAACATCAAAAATCCATAATATTATATTAAGAATAATAGTGAAATCCTTTTTAAGAAATACATAGTTTAAAACTAAAAAATCCCGGAATCAGTTACCTACCGACTCCGAAGGAATTTTCATAAAATCATAAAATCCTCAGAAAAAGAATGTAGGTAGAAAATGTGATTCTAAGAATTAAAGTCTAAAGAACCATCTAGAAATTCCTAGCTGTTTGTGAAATAAAAATACTGGAATCGGTTATCTACCGACTCCGGTGGAATATCCATAAATTCGTAAAATCCTCAGGAAAAAGTATTTAGATAAGAATGTGATTCTAAGAAATAATACTAAAGGACCTTCTAGAAATTCCAAGTGGTTTGTGAATTAAAAATCCGGGAATCGGTCAGCGGCACTGGCCGACACCGGTTTTGAAGAAATTCATTTTAATTCCAGAAAATTCCAGAAAATCACAGAAATTCTAATATATTGGAAAATAATATTTGAAACTGAAATCGGTCAAATCTAATCACCGGAAGACCAAACCGAGTAATACTCTAGGATCGGGCCTTCGGTTCAGACTAGGGCTGACTCCGAGTCCACGAATCCAAATCCAAGATAAAACAATCATACAAGGAATTCATAATACTGAACAAATACAGGGAACAAATCGAAAAATACGATCAGAAAATCTGAATACGCAACTAAGTACGTATTCCGGGAACGGGGTATTACAATCCACCCACCTTACAAAAAATTGCGTCCTCGCAATTTCGTTAAGGGGCAAATTGAATACAAAGGGGACAAAGGCTGGAATTTATACTAATTAAGATATGAAGCACTATAGGTAGGGCTCTCAAGTCAACTGAATAATAATCATAATCTGCATTTCCGGCTGATGATGTCGTGGCTGGTAATAAATCTTTAGAATAATGCTGAATAATACTGATGATGTCGTGGCTGTGAAATAATGAATACTGATGATGTCGTGGCTGTGTAATAAAGAAAACCCCGAAAATCCTGAGCATAATAAAGAAGACCGATAATTAAGATCCGACTGCTGTCCTCTGAAAGATAGCCAGATCAAGATCGATCTGGAGATACCAAGCTTCATCAAGTTGGCCGAAGAGATCACATAAGAGATTCATTTGAACCAGCCACTACCTCTCTAGTCTAGTCATATCTTAAGATAGTATAAGGCTCATAAAACCAAAACAGGGAAAGGATAGGAGGAATTTGGAATCAAAGGAAGATAGTCAAGAAATAGATAACTCTGCACTTGCAGTTGGAATGTATAACCAAGATTCATGTATTCCAGTTGCAAATCGCTTTACCATTGATTTGCCTTCTGGACGTATGAGGAGGTTAGAGCCTAAGCTCTGATACCAACCTGTAACGCCCCGATTCCACGAATACGGGGACGTCACTGCAACGTATATACGTAAGTCCGAATTACCTTCCCGTATATACGCTAAGCATCAGTACAGACAAGAATCAGAGTACGGAAGCAAATGGTGCATTATACATTCCAACACATATAGTACAATTACAGAATTATCACCAGAGTGATTACAATATTGCATGAATATCATATCACTAATGCGCAAATGCGAGAGTACAAAAGGTATACATATATGAACAGCGGGAATACAAGGAAAGGTACAAGTATAAACAGTATAAAAGTACTCACGAGTTTGCTAATAGGAAACTCGAGAGGTACAAAGGGGGCCTGGAAGGATGAAACTCTGAAAGGCCTGCTGGGGATCCACGCTACCACTGCGCTACTCCGATCACACGCTCCTAGCTTCATGACCTGGACGTGAGGATCCAGGGGAGTCAATGATACTCCCCAGGCGAGTGTAGAAGGAAAACCAAGTGGTGAAGTAGGGTGAGCACCAATAATGCATATATCAAGTAGGAAATACTCAGGAGGCAGATAGGATAGAGCAGGTAAGAATAGACATGGCATGAGAATTCATAAAACAGAAATCCGAATAAAACCAATCCGAGCTACCAGGTAGTTATAAAATAATACTCATAAAACATGAAATCCGATATAAAGTCGGGGAAAAGCAAATACGGTAAGGCACATCACGGATTCATAGCTATTTAAGATGCAGCTTGGTATGCGTCCCATTCCACATACCTCTACTTACAACTTAAGAGCCGGTTATTATGACACTTTATTATTACTCGTCTAACCCATATATCTCGGTATGTGTCTCGGTGTACGGCCAACTCACATACATCCATATATAAGCAAGTCGAGGTTGTTATTGGAAATCAGCGGTTGTATCAACGAACTATGTTTACAGTGGGTCCCGTACATACCCGGGACTACGGTCCAGGGTTGTTCCGTTGCATGGAAACGGAAACCAGCCGCAAGGCTTATCTAGGAGGAGGGACTTATGTATGCCGTTAAAACTGGGGTGTAGGGAGCCAGCTCTCCCCTCGGTCCCCTGGAGTACCACAGGTCAGACCGGATATAGTGCACAATACCTAAAGCCACTGTAAACACGAACACATATCGATATCCGCATGTTTCCCCCGACCCAATACAAGTTGGTCCATTTTAAGATTCAATAGTTTAATTATCACTTTACGGGAATAACAGGAAATGGTCATGATCAGGAATCAGGAGTACATAAACAATATATAGTCAGGTCACTGCATGTAAAGCAGGAAAACAAGTCACTGATCATGATACAGAATCATAAGTCAAGGTCCCCGTAAAGATGATAATCACAAGTCAAGTATATCATGTTGGGTAAAAGTGATAGCATGATAGGGTGATGATATATAACAAGTAACCAATCATATCAAGAATTGATAATAGTCAGGTAAGTCATGACATAATAAAAGGGTCTTGCCAAATAGTGGCATGGCAAGTGGTTAGATGATAACACAGTTGCCAAGTGATATACATATGATAAATGGTAGCACATAACTGACAGGTCTAAAGTAATGCCAAGTGGTAATGTAAAAGCAATGACTCAAAGTCCAACCAAGTCAACGACCACGAAGGGTCGGCCACGCATAGCATAAAGCAATAAAAGATATAAAGCATGAAATACAATACATGAAAACTAGAGCGAGAATACTATCATAATCAATTGGAATGAGAAGCAAGAGGGTAGCGAGTGAGAACACTCGCCTGAGCCACCAATATACCGAAATATCCGAAATCCACGGAAGCTCGGGATGCGCCATAACC
>JAVJIF010011827.1:0-85650 GCA_038442645.1 Agave tequilana | reverse complement strand
CTCCGTTGGAATTTTCATAAAATTATAAAATCCTCAGAAAAAGAATGTAGGTAGAAAATATTATTCTAAGAAATAAAGTCTAAAGAATCATCATGAAATTCCAAACAGTTTGAGAATTAAAATTCGGGAATCGGTCACGGCACTGGCCGACACCGGTTTTGAAGAAATTCAATTTAATTCAAGAAAAATCCAGAAAATCACAGAAAATCTAATATATTGGAAAATAATATTTGAAAACTGAAATCGTCAATTCTACACATCAGAAGGACTAAATCGAAGAATATACTATGATCGGCCTTCGGTTCAGACTAGGGCTGACTCCGAGTCCACAATCCACATCCAAGGTAAAATCATATAAGGAATTCATAATACAGAATAAATACGGGAAACAAATCGAAAAATATGACCGAAAATCTGAATACGAAATTAAGTACGTATTCCGGAACGGGGTATTACATGTATAGGAGAACCTCCCATTTGAACCTCTGGAGTGGCAACACTCGAGGATGAAGCCACACCTTAGTCTTTAGGGCCATCTTGACAGTGATTCTTTGTAGAAGATAAAAAAGGAAGAAAGGCTCGAAGTTTTTCTTCAGTTCTTAAACTCTGGACGCAGAGTTCAATGGAGAAGAAAAGAGTCTAATAATGACTCTTCAAATACTGCTATCGTTTTATAGACACAGTAATTGGCCAAGATACGCGGCCCGTATCTCGAGACCAATCGTCACCAGACACGTGGCAACGCACCCAGAACGCGGACATCGCGTTTTAAGAGAACAACGTCTCTTCAAGCTCAGCCAGACACGCGGCAATGCACCTAACGCGAGTCTCAGTCTCACGTTTTACAGAGTCGCGTCTCTTCAGCAAAGAGAGGTCCGCATCTGCACCTCGAAGTCTGCGTCACTTCAACAAAGTTAGAGCTGCGTCTCCACTTCGAAGACCGTGTCTCTTCAGTATTCTCTGGCCCGCGTCTTGGCAAAACAAGAGAGCTGCGTCTCTGTTCCTAGCGAGAGCTGCGTCTCTACTTTGAAGGAAGTTCACGTTTGTAATGCTCAGAGCCGCATTTCTACATTAAGTGAAAAGTGTGTCTTCACTTAAAGGAAGCTCGCACCTTGGCAAAATAACAGAGCCGCGTCTCTTCAACAAAGAGAAGTCCGTGTATCCACCTCGAAGTTTGTGTCACTTCAACAAAGTGAGAGTTGCGTCTCCACTTTGGTGTTTGCATCTCTCTATTGAATAAGAGTGGTGTTTCTACTTTAGACGAGGTTCGTGTCTCTAAGGCAACATGACTTTTGCGTCTACATACATGTGCTCAGTCTTTGCTGCTGCAATCAGTCAATAGTACACTGGCAAAAGCAGATCCCTCGATTCAACAGTACAACAACACCTGCTCAGAGCACGAGGAGTCTAGACTGCGTATCTAGACACTCACGATGATCATCTCTGGTGGCTTTAAAGAGTTAACAGTACACTCACAAAGACCAAGATCCAGACAAGATCGAGCTCAAGGTATCTCAGAAGATTGTCAGTCAGTCTTGAGAGCTTGCTGCCAAAAGAAAGTCCAAAGTTTTCGAAACCCGTCCTAGTCAACCGCGGAGTTTTGAAAACTTTGGAGGGGGTTCAGTAGACAGTCTAAAAATCACTGAAGACAAGTCATCAGATAGTAGAGTCCATACTTCAGACACAAGGCTGATAAAAATCATTGACGCAATTTCAAAACACGAGGCTCGAAACCCGCATCTCAGCGTCATTGCAAAGCTAAGACGCAGGGCTCGAAGCTCGCGTCTCAGTATCACTGCAAAGCCAAGACGCGGGGATCGAAGCCCGCGTCTCAGCAGAGCTCGAAGCCCGCGTCTAGCAAATTGAGACCCGCGCCTAGCAGCATCTCAATGGCTAAATGCAAGGCTCAATGAAGCCCGCATTTCAACTGCAAGTGAGCTCCGCGTCTCAGTTGTAACTTCTCTCATTACCGGGTCAGTTACTACCCACGTAATGAGGGGAGTTAACCCCCATCATGGAGGATTTTAAGGGATAATTTTATCCCTAAAACCCTTATAAATAGCTCAGTTTGCAATTGAAGAGGGTTCAGAATATTTCAGCTGAGGAATACTGATAAAGAGTTAAACTCTTCTACCAACTTGCTGAGTCCAAATTTTTGTCCAAGTCTCTTTGAGATTTCATTGGATAGGAATTGTGCTACTCCATCCGTAATCTAAGGAGAAGATTTCCTGAAGAGCTTGATGTTCACCAGGTCAACGGAAAACAAGATTCACTTTCCACTGCTAGGCAAAGAACTCAGCCTTAAACAAAGGGCCCTCTTTTTTGTGATCTGTTGTAATTTTCTTTATAATCAAATAAAGAATTTTACACACTCAATCAATTTTTCCTGAGGAAACAAGAGATGATGACTCTACTGGGGACTACTTTCTCTACTGATGAACAAGTTTGTGGTGTAAGGTGACGTCACGTTCATGGAAAAAATGTCGAGTCACTTGTCGTATAATTCGACCAGGCAAAGTATGAAGAGTTCGTCTCTTCTAACTCCAAGAGCCCTAGGGTGGCATGGCAGTACTGCAGGGTCTCTTGGGAGATCCGCTCTTAAGTCCCTTCAGAGACTCCCCAAAGATAGCCAGCGTAAACAGCGCCATTTCTGGCCGCGTCGCGCTCGTGGTCCGCGTCAACGTCTCCCACGAGACCCGCGAGGCTAATGTCATTGAAGGCCAATCTTGCCACGCCTCTTCTCTTCCTCAGCTCTAGGTTACCGGGGTTCCCAACAACCCATGAAGCATAACCAAAATACTGAACGTCGACAAAGGCGACATGCACGTCAATAACAAATGCAAGAAGCTAGAAAAATCATCTATCCAGCAGATATAGGACGCGAGGCTCATGCCTGTGTGTCTCTTCTAAACCGCATCAGACGCGCGAAGTCTGCATCTGGATACCAAAATGCAGAGCTCAAGAGGCTCATTTTTCTGAGGCTTCACCTCCCAGACGCAATGTTTAACAACACGAGGTCCACATCTCTTCTATTAGCCACGAGACCTTCATCTCTACAACAGAATGTGGGACTCATAATGTCTGTGTTTCTCAAGTGTCGCCAGACAAATGTGACAATCAACAATGAGAGGTCTGCATCTCTTCTCAGCTGAGACAAGAGCCCGCGTCTCAAAGCCAAAATGCAAGAGCCGCGTCTGTTCTACAGAACGTGAGCTCCGCGTCTCTGAACCCTGCACCCCTGAGACATGCATCTCGGAGTTATGATGCAAGGTTAACATTCGCTCTCCAATGGCTAGGGTCAGAAGGGAGCTGAAAAGTCATCATCCTGAGAGACTCGAGGCTAGTCTCTTCGATCCCCTCCGATGGATCTAAGCGATTACTTGACAAAGAAGAAGAGTGTTCATCAAATCACTCTACCATGCTGCTGTGAACGGCTTATCACAGCGGTGCTCTCTGAATGCCACTGCAGCTCACATGTAAGCAAACAGTCAGTGTTCAAACGGCTGTCATTTACGTCAGTCTCCCCGCTCGACCAAAAGGCGTCGTTCTTGCACAAGGAGAACTTTCTCTGATACTGAGTACCCTGAAGTTACTATAAATGTGGTAGGTCCAAGCACTATACCAAGAAAGACTAAGGGGAAGCAGCCAATATTCAGCTCTGTCTGACACCAAGCTGGAAGGAGTGTACCAGCATACCCACATTTTTGCTGGGAAACGCGGGCTTCGCGTTCTGATAAAGAGACGCAGGCCTCGTGTTTTAAGATCTGAGATGCGAGTCTCGTGCTGCTCAGAAGAATGCGGGCTTGAGCCCCGTGTTCTGTATCTGTTGAACAGATGGCTTTTTAGTTTCTTCCATCTGTTGTCGATGTGTGTGACGCCTTTGTCGACTTTTAGCATTTCAGTTACGCTTTACGAGTTATTGGGGACCCTCGATAACCTGGAGTTGAGGAATCTGGAGAAGAGAGGTACGGCGAGATTGGCCTTCATCATCGTTGGCCTCGCGGGTCTCATGGGAGATGTTGACGCGGGTCCACATGTGCTATACAGCCACTTCTGCCTGCTAACTACAAGTACGATGCCTTCGCTGTCTCTCGCATTCCGATCGAGTTGTAGAGGTTGTTGGGAACCCCCGGCGTCTGAAACTAGTAGTACCATGATAATAGGATGGCGTGGAGATTGGTCTCTATTGCTATCTTGACCATGGGTCATGGCGCGGGTCTCTGAAGAGACGTTGGGGCTGACCACGTTGTCTCCACGGGAGACTCCTGAAGCTTTGGTGGAGTTCAACTTCTCTTGGTCGAATTTGATCACAAGCGATTCGACTGTGGATCCAAGGATCTTGACGTCGGCTTGCGCCACCACTTTCTCGTTGGTTGAGAAAAGATCACAATCCCCAGTGGAGTCGCCATCTCTTATTTCCTCGGGAAAAATTGATTGACCGTGTAAATTCTTTATATGATTGTAAAGAAAATTACTATCAACAAAAGAGGGGAGAATGGTTGGATCTCCCCTTTATTTAAGACTGGGTTCTTTGCATAGCGATGGAGAGTGAATCTTGTTTTCTGTTAACCGGGTGAATGTCAAGCTCTTCAAGAAATCTTCTCCTTGGATCACAGATGGAGTAGCACAGCTTCTATCCATGAAATATCAAAGAGACTGGGGAAAAAACTTGAACTCAGCAAGTTGGTGAAGAGTTTAATTCTTTATCAGTATTCCTCAGCTGAAAAATTTTGACCCCTCTTCAATAGAAAACTGAGCTATTTATAGGGGTTTCAGGAGTATAACTGTCCCCTAAAAATCTTCCATGATGGGGTTTAACTCCCCTCATTATGTGAGCAGTAACTGACCCGGTAATGAGGGCAATTACAACTGAGACCCGGAGCTTACTTGCAGTTGAAACGCGGGCTTCATTGAGCCTTGCGTTTAGCCATTGAGATGCTGCTGCATGCGGGCCTCGAAGCTCTGCTGAGACGCGGGCTTCGAGCCCCGTGTCTTGGCTTTGCAGTAATGCTGAGATGCCAGCTTCAAGCCCTGCGTCATGGCTTTGCAATGATGCTGAGATGCGAGTTTCAAGCCCTGCGTCTTGGCTTTGCAATGACGCTGAGACGCGAGTTTCGAGTCTCGCGTCTTGACATTGCATCAATGATTTTTATCAGCCTTGCGTCTGAAGTATAGACTCTGCTATCTGATGACTTGTCTTCAGTGATTTTTAGACAGTCTACCGGGACCTCCACCGAGGAATTACAACTTACAATCAGGAGTACATAACTTCAACTCTCTCACATCTCTACAAAAGAGGGTAGGCAAAAAGCCAAGCACAAAGCAAAAAAAAATTACAACTTGGTAATCACTTAGATCACAAACAAGAACTTAGTGATTTCAAAAGACCACAAACAGAACACCTCTCATAATACAAGATCCTAGAGGATGATTTGTAATGAATAGCTCAAGAATGTGAGTGGACAAAGTTTTGGAAAAGAAACACAAAGAAAAACTCTTAGAAAAACTCTGAATGATAGAGAAATGAAAACTATAAACTAGATTTCCCAAAACTTATTTTTTTTATTTTTCAAAACTTTGAAACAAAATAAAGATAGAGAATTTAAAGCTCTAAAACTTGTTTTAAAAACTTGTTGAAAACTTATTTGAAGTGGGGAAATATTAGCTCTAAGACTCTTTTGAAAAACTGGCCAAATGAACCCATATTTATAGACTAAAAGAAACTAGTCGTTGGGGTTGAGATCATGTCAAAAATGACTTGTCGGTGGACCGTCCGGTCGACCACGGTCATTTTTTATGACCGTTGGGGTTGCTGGTCGACCCGCCCGGTCGACCGCCCCCAAAGACCAGAGAGTCATAACTCTCTGTCGGTCTCAGTCGACCGAGCCAAGCCCGAGAGTGGGCTTGAGCCAGTCGGTCGACCGCACAAAGGGCTTGTGCATGCGTGCACGTCGGTCGACTGGTTGGTAGACCGAGCTAGCCTTCAATCGACCGATCGGTCGACCGCACGCAGCCCAAACACCGACATTTGAGGGTTTAAAACCAACCTCAAAAACCCTTAAAAATTTTAATAAATCCTTATAAATTTCAAAAAAATAAGTTCATATAAATACTTTGAAGTACAAATATATGTGACCTAAAATAAACACATATTATAAACAAGTAAACTATTTTGAGGCATAGAAATTTAGGCAAAATCAAAAACCGTATTTTTCAAAATCCAAACATTATGGAAATCCGATTTTTCTGTAAACTTGTATAAATACAAAAATAAGTTATTGAAACACATTGAAGCATGATATGCATGGATAGAATCTAATACACATAGTAAATAATATATACTTGTTTTTGACAATAAATACCAAATAAGTTTTGATAAAAACAAAACTTAGACACATGAACTAGATACAACAAAATAAGTGTTCTAAGCATATGAGGCATAAATGCATATGGATGAAATCCATACACATATAAACGATGTAAACTTTTTTTGATGGAATCTATTCATGAAAATAAAGGATGTATACTTGATATATCGAAACTTAAAACCGTATATATGATAAACCAAACTCATAGAAGTAAGTTTCTATAAACCATATAAGCTCAAATATGTGTAGATAGAATCCAACATATATATAAAGCATGAAACTTATTCTATGTAGATAAAAACCATGTAAACGTAAACTTTTAAAATGAAATGGTTAAACTAACACAAAACTATTTATCTGAATATATCGATTTCATGAAAGCGATAAATAAACTTGTATGTGTATACTTAGCAATTCGAAACTAGACGATCCTTACACAAGATCTAAACTAAACAAACCTGACCAAAGTCATTTTGTCGATCTTCTTCTCTAACACGACTCGATCCAAACTTGATCCAAAGAGGTTGACTCCATCTCGAGTACTTGATGCGATCTTGACGCGCGAGCTTTTGAATTAACATGTGATAGCTTCAAAACTTGACTTCAAATCTTTTATTGAAGCTAAACACAAACTAAGATCTTGATTGTGGTATTTATTGTCAAACACCGACTCTGATTAGATCAAGTACATGTTGGTGCTTACAAGTTCTAGATTGTGGTCAATCTCCTTACAATCTCTTAGATATCCAATGTGAGGTTACTTATTATTTAAAGCTCTACCACAATTATGCACCAATTTCAGATTCTTCAATACAAACTTTCTCTTGTCAGTGTTCCAAGAACCATATGCTCTAAATAGGCACCTTCAGTCTTACAAGTTGTTATGATTCTTCCACCTTCATTCTTGGGCCACTCTAAATCATACCCTTTTATGCACCCGTAATGCCTGATGAGCTGCCTATTTAAGCTGAAGGCACAAATTCCATCCCTAGCTGTGTTTGGGGTCATCCATGTCTCTATCTTCACTAAAAGTTGAGTAAATTGGTTTACTATTAACTTCATCATCATCAGAGTTTACTGGAGTGTGAAGAGATTGATAGTGGAGCATATTTATATTATTTTCAATGTTATAAGAAGAAGTGGAGCATGCAATAGGTATACTAGATGGTGAAGCATGGCAAACATGTGAATTAACATCATTTTTCAAAGAAACATTTTCCTTAAAAATCAAATCCAATTTCTTTGAAATTATACAATTTTATTTTTCAAAGATTCATTTTCTTTAAAACAACAAATCAAGTTTTGAAGATAGAACCTCATTTTTCTTCAAAACTTCATCACAATTATTTTTACTTTTTAAGATTTGTTTTCATTTAGGGCAAGATCAAGTTGAGATTTCAATGAGTCCCTTTCATTTGAAATCCTATCTCTTTCTTGTAAAGCCATATTAAGTTTAGAAAATAAATCCTTATTTTCTTCTTTTATTTTAAAAGTTTTCTTTACCAAGAGTTGGCATTTTTCAGGCAAATTCTCACAAATAATGGAAAGTTCTTCATTTAATGCATCAGCATCAACATAATCATCACCTGAAGAACTAGCACTATCATCTAGTTGAGTATACAAGTTTACCTCAAGGGAGTCATCCTTGGACCATGTAGCAAGGTTGGTCAGACTTATCTCCTCTAGATTCCTCCTCCACATATTTTGTCGTTTGAAGTGCGGGAGAGGTTAAAGTGTTCCACACTGTAAAAGCGGAATCACAATGAGAACCATGCACAAATATTTTTCACTTAGAGTGCATCTAAGTGCCTCTAGGCTTGTGCGTTGGCCTCTATATGCTTGTTATTATCAAGATATGATTTCTTGGTAGTAGTAAGGTAAACATGCATTCCTAGGGTCTTAAGGTACATACTCATCTTAAGCTTCCATACATCGATGTTACATCAAACATAGGAGGGGTCATGAAGTTCATGAGTGTAAACTATATGTGTGCAAATACAAATATAGATTAGCTAACCAAGATCTCACTCCTAGGTGGTTAAACCTAATATGAGGAGCGTAGGCTCTGATACCAATTGAAAGTACACCTAGAGGGGGTGAATAGGTGTATGGCTAATATAATGACAAATGATGTGAAATTAAAAAACTAATTGTAACACACTTAGTGTAACCAAAGAGTGTAGCCGAATTTTCGGTGACGGGCTCTGAACTATCTCCTCTAAATTCCTCTAAATAAGAGTTGAGGTGCTATATGAAGCTCTCTTTGTCAACACAAGTGAGGCACACAAACAATACCAAGCATATATGTATGAATGAACAATATGAAATAATGCAAAGTATAAAAGAGAGAGAGTTTAGAGATCGTGGATTAATCGCAAACACGGAGATATGTTTCGAGGTTTGAGCCACTGCTCAACGTCCTCTGCCTTCACACAGAAGAATTTCCACTATATTGTCCACACAGGACTTCCCACACAGGGAACCTCCACTGAGGATTTGGGTAAATACAACTAGGAGTACACAACTCCTCTCTCCAACAAACAACAATAACCTCTACACAAGAGGCAAGATACAAAGCCACACAAGATCAACCTCTCAATAGAGGGATAGGCACAAAGCCAACACAATCACCTCTCACTAGAGGGACAAAGCACAAAGCCAAACAACAACCTCAATCACCTCTACACTTAGAGGGAAACCAACACAACCTCCACAATCACCTCCACACAAGAGGGATAACAACAAACACAAAGTAAAGAGAATTACAACACTTGGTGGTCTCAACAAACCACAAACTAATTTTTTCACCAAAACAAGATCCTAATAGATAGGATAGATAGATAGCTCAAGTGTGAGAAAAATAAGGTGTTTGGAAATCAAATCACAAAGAAAAATACTTGGGAAAAAACTAGAATAAGATAGAAATGAATATCAAAACTAATATCCCAAATACTCTATTTTTCTTTGATTTTTCCAACCCTTGAAAACAAATAAAGATAAATCCTTTTAAACCCAAAAACTCTTTTAAAACTTGTCGCTAAAACACTTAAGAAGATGGGAATTTTTGCTCTTGAAATTCTTATGCAAAACAACCCAAAGGGATGGGTATATATAGCCCATTCCAAAAACTAGTCGTTGGGCCAAGACAGCAGAAAAATTCTATTGTCGGTCAACCGCCCGATCGACCGGCCAACGGTCAGATTTTTGACCGTTGTGCCATCGGTCGACCGCCCCGATCGACCGAGGCCCGGATATAGAGAGCAGAGCTCTCTGTCGGTCGACCGCCCGATCGACGGGGCCAGATCCAGAGAGCAGAGCTCTCTAGCGGTCGACCAGGTCGGTCGACCGGTCCTTCAGCCAAATGGCCTGTGCACATTTGTGCACAATCGGTCGACCGGACCGGTCGACCAGCAGAAGGCCAGGTCACATATTTTGAGGATTAAAAACTTGGTCTTTTTAATATCAATTAAATCCCATAAAATCACATATATTCCACAAAAATAAGTTCTTATAAGATCTTTGAAGTACAAGTATGTGTGACTAAAATTCAACACATATTATAAACTATTTGAACTATTTTTGTGATATTGAAAATAAGCTTAAACACAAAATCGGTATTTTCTAAAACTTGAATTTTTGAAATGGACAACCGTTTTCTCCAAAACTCATGTAAATACAAAACATGATATTGAAACAAATTTGAAGCATATTGTATATGAATAGAATCCAATATACATATAAGATATATATCTATGTTTTTGACATGAAATCCAAATCTGGTTAAACCGAAAACCAAACCAATAAACTTTAAACTTGTGTGTGTATGTGAACTTGAGCATATCAATACTATCTAATCTTTACACAAGATTTAAATATACTAAACTAAACACAAACCGAAGTCTTCTTATCTCCAAGTCGATTCGATCTAAACACGATCCAACGAGCTTGACTCCAACCAAGTGCTAGATGCGATCTTGACGAGCGAGCTCTTGAATCTTCATGTGAAAGCTCCAAAACTCCTTTGTTGAAGCTAAACACCTACTAATATCTTTGTCGATCACTGAAACTATTTAAACACAAGATATTAGTAAACTATAACTACATGAGTTAATCATTATCAAAACTAGAGTGTGATGGGCCTCTGGGCCAACATCCTTCTCAATCTCATTACCCTAAACTGACACATCTTGCTGTTGGATTTCATTTGTAGCCTTCCCATATGCATCTATTGATGTTCCACTTGGATTTGCATCAATTGGTACATCAACTGTCTTTACCACTAACAGTGCATAATTCTTCATCAGTCTCAGATTCTTTGGCATCAATCTTGTACAACCATCTAAATTATGTAAATCACTCTCATTTGCCTTTGGAATTTCAACCTCATTGTCTGGCTTGCAGCAGTCAGGTACCATCTCTTTCAAACATGTCTCAGGGCCTAAATGTTCAATGTAATACACCACATTTTGGTTGTAATTTAAGTATTCTATAGATTTAAAAACTTTTTGATCATCATTAATTGTTGTGACAAAATTGATATACTCTGATACCAATTGTTGCATGCATAACCAGGATACCATACTTATTATGATACCAGTAGTTGGAGATACGAATATCCCCACTGATGACCTCAAGCACGCCATGATATCGATTACCTTGAGCACACAAGATGAATATTAAAAGATATAAGAAGAAGAATACATAATTTAACGTGGTTTGGCCAAAACTTGGCCTACGTCCACAAGGAGAGAACTTGAGAGAGCTTTATTAATAACTTGGTACAAAGAGATTTAACCTTCTCTTGATGATACAAGAGTATTTACCTTCTCCTTAAATCTGCGCCTAGATTACAAGAGTATACCTTATTCTATGCACCTTCACCTTGTTCCTCTCTTTCTTGACCTTTTAGGGCCATCTTGGCTTTTTAGAGCCTTACATTGTTGTTCACGACAACTTTATTCTTATCTTTTGCTCCAATTTACAATGCTGGGTTACAACCTTTATTTATAAGATTTTACAATACAACTCTTATTTGGATTATGAGATTATCTTGGCCATTGAATGCTTGAAGAATCTTGATCAATCCTGTTAGGAGTTGATCTAAGGATTCTAGATCTTTTAATTTTTAGAAATAAATTTTCATTGAATAGGAATTGAATCCTATTCATACTCCTCCTGAAAGAAAACTCGCAATCACCTGAGAAGGAACTGCTTCACCTTGATTTGCTTCTTCTACTTCAAGTCATCGTCTTCTCTAACTCAATTGGATTTTCTTGAACCATCATTTCCTCTTGAAAAACAAGGCAAAATCCTAACAATCTCCACCTTGACTTGCTTTTCAAGCCTTTAGCAAAACAACTTGAGATTTTGGGTTACTACCTTAATTCTTTCTTTGGTTGTAACCATTTCGTGAAGCCTTTAACACTCTTGCCCCCTCCCCTTGGGGCCTGTGGCAGTTTACCATCATACCTTGGGCCATCTCGGGCCTTATCCGAATGCACCTTTTCTTTAGTCGTCCTACAACACTTAGACCCGTTGCACTTTTTCTTGAAGCTCCACCTCGAAAAGAGCTCCCTTCAATCATTAAAACTCCTTAACCTAATTTTTTTTCCCTTAGCTTGCATTGCATCACTGCTGCCACCAGAAAATTTTGCTTTGTGACGCCTTCCCGGTCATGGGGCCCTGCTGGTCTTGAGACAATCCGCCTCTAATTTTACCATGGTCTTACCAACTTTACACGAACATTGTCAAGGACTTGTCGTGCCATGGTCTTCCACCGATCACTTGGATGGTTCAACTTCCATCGATGTTTCAACCTTGAGACTTACCATCTTAACATAATTGCCATAGTCTTACCGGCCTTCCCGCCACACACTGCCATGGTCTTCCTTCCATCAATCAGGGTTGTCATTCACCACTGCATTGATGTTTGTCAGATCTATTGCCCTGCTGATCTTTAACTTGATAGATCCACCAATGCATGCAATAATCTCACCATGTCACGACTAGCCCGTCATAACTTTGATCGTGATCTCCGTTGATTCTTTTAATCGATATGTACAGAACCTATATCAGACATTAGAATTTCCTCTATCTACACCTACCATTGCATCCAGAATGCTAAAAAGTATAGGGTTCGACACCTTGATCGTCTGAATCTGACTACGATTCATGATCTAGCTTCCGATCAATCTCGTCCATTGATCGTCTTCATCACCCTCCGTTGTTTTTCCTTTCACTTGCTCCCATAACGAGCCTCCATAAGATGCCTTGTGCGTTGCCTCTGAAAGCTTGTCGAGCCCGTCTTGTCGTCCGCCATTGGAGATGATCTGATCATCACCTCCGCGTCTGCCGTGTTCAGATTTGAGCATCATTGAGCCTTGACGACTCCACCTTGATCAATATACTCTAAAAGTCATCGACTTTGCCTTAGAACAAATCTGAACTTTCTTGTTGTCTTCTTTATCTTGATGCCTCCGCCGAACTCCATTGACTTGACACCTTCTTCTTCATCCAAAGCACTCAAGTCTTGAACGAACACCATCAACTCTGATACCATTTGTTGTGATGAAATTAATATGCTCTGATACCAATTATTACGTGCATAACTCGAGATACCATACTATGTACCAATAGTCGGGAGATACGGAGATCCCCACCGACGACCTTAAGCATGCCATGAGATCGATTATCTCGAGCACACAAGATGAATATTAAAAGATATAAGAAGAAGAACACATAATTTAACGTGGTTCGGCCCAAACTTGGACTACGTACACGGGGAGAGAACTTGAGAGAGCTTTATTAATAAACTTGGTACAAAGAGATCTAACTTTCCTCTTGATGACACAAGAGTATTCATTTTTTTCTTGAATCTACGCCAAGATTACAAGAGTATGCCTTCTCTCTATGCACCTTCACCTTTCTCCTCTCTTTCTTGGCTTTTTAAGGCTTTCTTGGCTTTTTAAGGCCTTACATTGTTGTTCACCACAACTTTATTCTCGTCTTCTACTCCAATTTATAATGCTAGGTTACAACCTTTATTTATAGGATTTTATAATACAACTCCTATTTGGATATTGAGATGATCTTGACCATTGGATGGATGAAGAATCTTGATCAATCCTATTAGGAGTCGATCTTCTTGATCTAAAAGGATTCTAGACCTTTTAATCTTTAGAAATAAATCTTCATTGAATAGGAATTGAATCCTATGTTGGCCCAAAGGCTCATCACTCTGGTTTTGATGATGATTAACTCGTGTAGTTATAGTACTAATGATCTTGCGTCTATTTAGTTTCAGATATTTAATCAAGATCTTAGTAGGTGCTTAGCTTCAACAAAAGATTCAAAGTCAAGTTTTGAAGCTAGCACGTGTTGATTCAAGAGCTCGCGCATCAAGGTCGCATCAAGACTCCTCAGTACTCAAGAGGAGTCTAACTCATTGGATCAAGGTTGGACCAAGTCAAGAAGGAGAAGAAGATTTTCAAACGAAGATTTTCGTGAAGACTCAAGTCATGTTTGTAAGTGTTAAGATTTTGTGTTTTAGATAAAATGTAAAAAGATAGATTAGTTGTGGATTGCTCAAACTCATACACACACACAAAATTTATATGTGTTTCATAAAATAGTTTTAGTTTTAGAAAAATCTGTTTGGTTTTGAGCTTCAAAGTATACATTCCTATGTTTCATGATTGGATTTCATCAAAACAAGTTTAATGGTTTATATGTGTTTTGGATTTCACCATACACATTGTTGGTTCAGAAGTTTTTCTTGTTTAGAAAAACTTATTTGATGTTTCTATATCATGTGTTTGAGTTTTGTATTTATCAAAACTTATTTTAGAGCTTATTGTCAAAACATAGATATTTCATCTCATATGTATATTGGATCATATCCATACATACTAAGCTTCAAAGGTGTTTAAAATATCTTATTTTATATTTGAAGAAGTTTTGGAAAAATCGTTTTTCAATTAAAGATTGATTTTGAAAAAATACGGATTTTTATTTAAGGCAAAATTTCTATATTACAAAAATGGTTTCAAAAAGTTTGTAATATGTGTTGATTTTTTGATCACACATATTTGTACTTCAAAGTATTTTAATGAACTTATTTTTGTAGATTTTATGAGATTTTATTAGAGTTTACAAAACCAAGTTTTCATCCCCAAAATTTCAGACCTACCTTCTGGCGGTCGACCGACCGGTCGACGATCCAGAAGTCGGTCGACCGGGTGGTCGACCGATGTGTACAGAAACGTTGCACGGGCCTTTGGCTTGAGGGCCGGTCGATGGGTGGTCACCGATCTGGCCTCGGTCGACGAGGATGGTCGACCATCCGGTCGTCTAGAGAGCTTTGTTCTCTTGATCTTGTCTCGGTAGACCGGGCGGTTGACCGACAGGTCATGACTAAGACGCGGTCGACCAGCAGGCCCCAACAGTTAAAAGTATGACCGTTGGCTGGTCGACCGGCCCGTCGACCGACAGGTCATCTGACCTGCAGATTTGACCCCAACAGCTATATTTTGAGCTCTATAAAAGGGGGTTGTTTTGGGTTGTTTTATACAAGATTTCAGGAGGGTTTCAAAGCTAGTTTTTCCTACTTCTCTTAAAGTTTTCTCCACTTATTTTTGGGCTAAAACTTTCATATCAAAAGGAGAGTTTTCAAGAGTGTTTTTCAAAAGAGATTTCTTGAGTGAAAATTCCACCACAACTCTATCTTGTTTTTCTCACACAAACTTGCTATATCAATCCTCTAGGGATCTTTTTTGTGGAGAGTGCTTTTGTGTGATCAAAGTGTAGAGATCACCAAGTGTTCATCTTTGTATTTGAGGAGGCGAACTTGCGGGTTCGTATTGTGACGAGTTCTTGTGGGAGCTCGGTGTAGAGGTGCGGCCTTGGCAAGCTAGTGTGCTTGCGTGTGTTGTTCTTGCGGGAACAAGTGAGGGACTTGCGGGTCCAAGAATTCTAGTGTGAACTCTGTTGGCCCAAAGGCCCATTACTCTAGTTTTGATGATGATCAACTCATGTAGTTATAGTACTAATGATCTTGTGTTTAATTAGTGTCAGATTTGTGATCAAGATCTTAGTAGGTGTGGAGCGTCAACAAAGGATTTAAAGTCAAGTTTTGGAGCTAGCACCGTTTGATTCACGAGCCTATGCATCAAGATCACATCAAGTGCTCAAGAGGAGTCGAGCTCGGTGGATCGTGTTTGGACCAAGTCAAGAAGATGAGAAGACTTCAAGTGAAGACTTCAAGATCAAGACTTGTGTCTAGGTGTGTTTTGTTAAGATTTTATTTTAGTTAAAATATAAAGGATAGAATAGTGGTGGATTGCTCAAGTATATCTTATACACACACACACTCTTGTTTTAGATGAGTTTTCATAAAAGACTTTTATTTTGGCCAAATACTGGTTTGGTTTTTGGTATTCTAAGTATTATGTTTTAACCAAAACCATGTTTAGTACTTCATGTCAAAAACATAGATATTTCATCATGTTTGTGTAGTGGATCATATCCATACACTCTATGCTTTAAAAGTTGTTTAAATATCTTGTTTTTGTATTTGGAGAAGTTTTGGAAAAACCAATTTTAGAAAAATACAGTTTTCGTTTTTAACCAAAATTTCTAAGTTACAAAAATAGTCCAAATTATTTGTAACATGCCTTGATTTTGTGCAAGCATGTTTGTTTATCAAAGTATATAGTTACAAAAATAGTCCAAATTATTTGTAACATGCCTTGATTTTGTGTAAGCATGTTTGTTTATCAAAGTATATTGGTAAAACTATTTTTGTAGATTTTCTGTGGATTTATGGGATTTTATTTAAGTTAAAATGTCAACATATTTGAGCACTAGCTCTGATACCAATTGAAAAACACCTAGAGGGGGGGTGAATAGGTGTAAGTGCTAATCTAAAACTAAATGCAAAACTAAGTGCGCTAAATGCGGAAGCTAATGCAAATTTTGCAATCACACTTAGTACAATCAACAAGTGTAGCCGAATTTCCCGTGAAGGGCTCTGGACTAACTCCTCTTGATTCCCCTAGATATGGGTTGAGGCGCTATGTGAAGCTCTTGTTGATTAGGTACAGGTGAGGCACACACAAACAACCAAGCATGTACAAGATATAGCAATATGAATTATGCAAGGCAACAACACAAGCAAATATGATATGATATGAATGATGCTTTGCACAAATGTAAAGAGAGAGTTAGAGAGACAATGGATTAATCGCAAAGGCCAAGATATGTTTCGAGGTTCGAGCACCTTGCTCTACATCCCCGCCTACACCACCGTGTAGGATTTCCAATCCACTATCTCCCACCGAGGGAACCTCTACCGAAGAGGATTTGTTACAACACTAGGAGTACCAAACTCCTCTCTCAAACAACCACTTCACAACCGAGGGGTAGGCCCGTAGCCAATACAACAACCAATCCACCTCACACTTGAGGGATACAAACCAACAACCAACTCCACCTCACCAAGAGGGAGCAAACACCAATCTCCACCTCTACCAAAGAGGGAGCAAACCAAACCTCAACCTCTACCTAAGAGGGAGCACCCAACAAAGAAAAGGGTTTACAACTAGGAGGCTCAACAACCTCAAACAATCTCTCTTTCTTTTCTCTTTTTCCACAAAACAAATGATCCTAATAGATCAGGATAGAGGATAGCTCAAGTGTGGAATCAAAGTGTTTTTGGAAACAAGCAACAAAGAAAAACTACTTGGGAAATCTCTTGTAGAAGATAGAAAATGAAAATCAACACAATCTCCCAAAACCCTAGTTTTCTTTGATTTTCCAAAAACCCAAAACAATAAAGATGAGAAGTTTAAAGCCCAAAAACTCTTTTGAAAACTTGTTTTAAACTCAGGAAAACTGGGAATTTTTCTCTTGTAAAAACCTTGGCCAAAAACCCAAAGAGATGGGGTTTTTATAGGCCCATCAGAAAACTAGCCGTTAGGCTGAGCTGGCAGTCTGACAGACTGCCGGTCGACCGCCAACGGTCAGAAATATGACCGTTGGGCAACTGCGGTCGACCGGCCCGGTCGACCCAAACAAACAGAGAGCAGAGCTCTCATCCCGGTCGACCGGCACGGTCGACCGTCCCAAGTCTGCCAAACGTGCACAGTTTTGTGCACGTCGGTCGACCGTCCGGTCGACCGACTTCACCCTAGTCGACTAGGTCAGTTTGACTAGTCGACTGGTTGAAGCCTGGAACAGATTTCTGGGTCAGAAAAACAGTTAAAATATTTTATAAAAATCTTTTATCTTTTCTGAAAATTCCATAAAACTTGTTTTATCATTTTATATTGAAACATAAACATGTGATAAAAATTTCAAGACAATATATCAACATATCAATTCATTTTTGTGTCTTGCAAATTTTATCAAAAACCAAAACTAGTATTTTTATCAAACTTGATTTTTCCAAAACATGAATAGGATAGACAAAATAAGTTTGTCTAGCAAGTTTAAAGCATGTATGTATATCTAGAACATATCTAATATACATAGGAATAAAGTAAACTTGTTTTGATCAATCTATTCATAAAACCAAAATCCAAATCATGAAACGTGTGTGTATGTGCACTTGAGCATATCAACTATACTAAGCTTTACAAATGGATCTAAACACACTATCTAAACTAGGATACCTAAGTCTTCTTGATGATCTTCATCTTCAAGTAGACTTGCTCCAAAACTCCATCCATGGGCTAGGCAAAGTGTGATCATGAAGCTTTGGCCCTGGATTCACCATGAAAAGCTTCTAAACTCCTTTGTTGAAGCTAATCACAACTAATATCTTGCTAATTGATCTGAAACTTAAAATCACAAGATTATTAGTAAACATAACTACATGAGTTAATCATCATCAAAACTAGGGTGGAAGGCCTTTGGGCCAACAATTTAGTCCCAGATTTTTGTTCCCTGGCTTCAGCCGGTCGACCGACCGGTCGACCGAATCCTGAAGTCGGTCGACCGGGCGGTTGACCGACGTGCACAGACGTGCACGCCACTGTTGTCTGGAGGGCCGGTCGACCAACCCGGTCGACCGTCCAGAGAGCTTTGCTCTCTGGAAATGCCCCGGTCGACCGGGCCGGTCGACCGGCAGAGAGTCTGCTCTCTGTTCCAAAGGCTCGGTCGACCGGCCGGTCGACCGCAGCCCCAACGGTCGAATTTTTGACCGTTGCCGGTCGACCGGGCGGTCGACCGACAGCTCTGTCTGGCCCATAACGGCTAGTTTTTGGAGCCCTATAAATTGGGGCATTTGGGGGCTGTTTTATACAAGATTTTAAGTGGATTTTTACAACAGTTTTTCCTACTCTTTTAAGAGGTTTTCTCCACTTTATTAGAGCCAATATTTCCAATCAAAAGGAGAGTTTATCAAGAGTGTTTTCAAAGTGATTTCTTTGAGTTTTTCACCACACATTCCATCCTTGTTTTTCTCACAAACACTTGAGCAACCCATTGACATATTCATCATATAGGAGTGTTTTTGTGAGTGTTTATTGGTGATCAAAGTGTTTAGATCACCAAGAGATCTTTCTTGTACTTTGAGGAGGCGGACAAGTGTGTTCGCGGTGTTTCGAGTTCGTGTGTGAACTCATTGTTTGAGGTGCGGCCTCGGCGAGCTAGTGGGCTTGCGGTGTGTACGGACTAGGGAGTCCGAGAGCTTGTAGGTGTTGCGGCACCGAGGAGTGATCCGGTGGGATCGATTCTAGTGGAAATCCTTCGTAGTGTCGAAGGCGGGGATGTAGAGCAAGTGTGCTCGAACCTCGAAACAAATCCCTTGTGTTTGCGATTGCTCTCTCTCTCTCTCTCTTTGTCTCTTGTTTATATCTTGCATACTTATCTTGTCTTTATCTTTATATGCATGATATACATTTGTGCTTAATTGATATATATGCTTGGGATTGTTTGCTAACACTTGTATTCAACCAAGAGAGCCAACGCGGCACCTCAACTCTTATTTAGAGGAATCTTGAGGAGTTAGTCCAGAGCCCTTCACGGGGAATTCGGCTACACTCTTGTGTTATACGTGGTGTTTAGTTTAAATAATTTGTTTAGGTCATAATAGTTTTTAATTCAGCATTTAGTGACCATTAGATTAGCCATCACCTATTCACCCCCCTCTAGGTGATTTACAATTGGTATCAGAGCCAAGTGTTCTTGATTTGGGTCTTACAACCTTGAGTTAAAGATCCTCATTTTTAAGTTAATCACAATATTTGTACACACACCATGGATTTCATGTCACCTCCCACCTTTGACATTCTTAACATCCAAACTTGGAAGGTTAAGATGTCTTTTTACCTCAAGGCCTAGGCATTCATGTTTATTTTGCCACAACTAAAGATTCGTATTGTTTAAATGGCAAAAATTATGAGGCTAATGCAAAAGCCCTACATGCTTTAAAGTCAACCCTAAATGATGATTATTTATCTAGGGTTTCTAACATTGATTCGGCTTTTGTAGCATGGAACATCCTCATCTCCCTTGGCGAAAAAGATCTATATTATGCGGGGAGCTACTCGGATATTGGAAGTGACACCTCCAACTTGTGCTATATGGTCCAAGGGGATAAACCCCTTGAGGTAACTACCGAATCCGAGGTAGAAGATAATGACATGTCATATGATGAACTTGCTTCATTTTGTCAACAACTATTAGAGAAATATGACATGCTTAGAAAAGATAATAGAAATTTGAAAAAGAATTTTGATTGCATGCTTAATGAAAATGATTCTTTTAAAAATAAAATTGCATGCATTGAAAAGGAAAATGAGATTTTGAAAAATGAGAATGTTTCCTTGATATCTAAACTAAATTATCTTTGTGAAGGAAACACTAATTTGAAAAATAAAATTATTTTGGTGGAAAAACAAAAGGAAGTTGCTTTTCAAGAAAATACTTCTTTAAAAGAAAATTGTTGAAAAAGAAAAAGAAATTGTTTCTAAAAAGAACAAGAAAAATGATTCACAATCTCACCATGCTTTACATGCCACCATTAATGATAGTGAGATTAATGTTTTGAAAAATAGGATTAATTGTTTGAGCTCAACCTTGAGCTCATGTGCATTTAACCATAAGAAATTGGAAACCTTGTTTTCAAAGAAACAAGTTCCAAATATTCATGCACATCATTCACATCATGCATATGTTGCACGTCATGACCACACCCACACCCATATGCATCCTAAGGTGTACAAATGTACACATTGTGGCCGCAAAGGCCATTTAGCAAAATTTTGTTATGATAAGATAAATTCTTTAAATTTTGCTAATAAATATGTTTGGGTTCCTTAAAAGACTAACCCACAAGGACCCAAAAGAAAATGGGTACCAAAATCCCCACCTTGTATTTTTGATGTAGGTGAGGGCTCTCACAAGACGTGAGAGATTTGGTGCCTTGGTGGTGGTTGCATGTGGACTAGATGGACATATTTTTGATGCACCGCTATCAAGGAGTTTTGGTGGGACAACCACCATGTTTTGGAGTAGTTTCTTGGTTTGGTAACTATTTCTAAACTCCTAGTTTATTTACATGCTTTTCATTTGATAATATCATTTAGCATGTTCATGTTTTAATTGTTTTGTGCTTCATGTGGTAAATACTAGTTAAATGTAGTTTTTATCAAAATTTGTATTTATACATGTACAAGTAGTGAGCAACAAATTGATTCATATATGTTTGCACTTCATTGTTCATTTGTACTCACTATATGCACATGTACAGGCTAGTTTTGATGATATCCTCATTTACACTTGTTTTGCCTATTTTCATATTTTACTTCATGTATATGTAATTTTTATTCAAATCTAATAAATATACATGTATACCCGTGAGTCTCTTGCCTTCATGCAAATACTATTAATAGACTCTTTTATGTTTGGAATATGTATGCATATTGTTAGTTTTGGATAAATCATACATATATCTAGAAGTTTGTTTTTAGATGAAAAATAAATTTTTCATGTTTATCACTTGTTTGTTTAAGTGATATTTTGTTTTTGAGCTTTATTGACTATTTTCATTGATAATGCTAATTACATGATTCTTGTATACTCACACTTTATTTGTTTATTCATGACTTTGTTTCATGATTCTTTTTGAGCTTTATCAATTTTGAGTGTCAACTCTTGTGTATTTGGTATGATTCATGAAAAACATATGATTTGATTTCATGTTTTGAAGGATCTTTAACTAGTTTTTCAAAAAAAAAATCTAACTAGTTATTGTTCTTCATTTGGTAGTGATTTTCAATAAAATATTTTCAAATCTATTTTTAAAAACTCTACCCATTTATGGGCGGATGGATGGGCGAGTATGCCTTGCAAACCTTATCGAAAATCTTTTATCTTGAGCATATGAAGGGTGGTAGGTTATTAGTTATATACATGATTTACATTGTTATTTTCAATTGGTATCTCAATTGATATTTTTGTATATACTCATATTTTGTTTATATATATGTATGCTTTCAATTTCGAATAATATCAATTTTTATTGGTATTCTATTTCTCATACATATATATGATTTTCATGTGCTTGCTTTACAATGGGTTTACATATTTAAGGCACAAATTTAGTTTATGCTAAGCTTGATCTAAAACTTTATTTTCAATTGGTATTATTAAATAAGCTTATGCATTGTGTTTTAAAATTGGTATCAAAATTAAAATTTTGTAATGTTTATTTACAATAATGATCATTTACAATTTGGTATCTTAAAAATTGATTGTTTTACAAGAGCTCTGATACCTTTAAAAATTTTGTTATATGATATCTTAAAATTTGGTTTACTAAGATATCTCAAAATTTAATTCATTAAGAAAAATTCAAAATTGTGTTTGAATAAGAAAAGTTAAAATTTTTTTTTTTGGATTGCCTATATGCAAGGAGAGCTTAACATCTCTTCCACATATAGATTCATGATGAGTGTATCTTATATTGAGGAGCTTGACAACTCTTCTTTATGTGGTACACGTGTGTAGGGGGAGCTTCACATCTCCTCTTATGCATTGCATATTATGCGTTATGTGAATTAGGGCTTGTCATCTCTCTTTCATGTAATGTATATGTGCAGGGAAGTTAACTTAGCGTCTTCTTCTTCATGAATGTATATCGCATATAACTTTTGTTGATTGATTTGTTTTCACCCCTTATTGATCTCGTTGTTTATGACAAAAAGGGGGAGAAAAATTTTGTTTTTACTTTAACCCCTTTGTTGATGATTGACAAAAAGGGGGAGAAGTATTTGAGATGTATATGCATGTTTTCCTTACTTTATTATTAAAGGGGGAGAAGTATTTATGTTTATGCATATATGTTTTGTTTTGCAAATAGGAGAAAAAAAAGAGTTTGATTTGTTTTATGCTTGTTAGCATGTTTATCTCCATATATTTGCATACATGTTTATGAGCATTCATTGCATATCTATTTGTTTATTTGCTATGCATGAGTTAAGGGGAGCTTCTTTGAAGCTTTACTTTAATCCATGCATATATAACTTCTTGAGTTTTGTCATCATCAAAAAGAGGGATATTGTTGGCCCAAAGGCCCATCACTCTAGTTTTGATGATGATCAACTCATGTAGTTATAGTACTAATGATCTTGTGTTTAATTAGTGTCAGATTTGTGATCAAGATCTTAGTAGGTGTGGAGCTTCAACAAAGGATTTAAAGTCAAGTTTTGGAGCTAGCACCGTTTGATTCACGAGCCTATGCATCAAGATCACATCAAGTGCTCAAGAGGAGTCGAGCTCGGTGGATCGTGTTTGGACCAAGTCAAGAAGATGAGAAGACTTCAAGTGAAGACTTCAAGATCAAGACTTGTGTCTAGGTGTGTTTTGTTAAGATTTTGTTTTAGTTAAAATGTAAAGGATTGAATAGTGGTGGATTGCTCAAGTATATCTTATACACACACACTCTTATTTTAGATGAGTTTTCATAAAAGACTTTTTATTTTGGCAAAATACTGGTTTGGTTTTTGGTATTCCAAGTATTATGTTTTAACCAAAATCATGTTTAGTACTTCATGTCAAAAACATAGATTTTTCACCATGTTTGTGTAGTGGATCATATCCATACACTCTATGCTTTAAAAGTTGTTTAAATATCTTGTTTTTGTATTTGGAGAAGTTTTGGAAAAACCAATTTTGAAAAAATACAGTTTTCATTTTTAACCAAAATTTCCAAGTTACAAAAATAGTCCAAATTATTTGTAACATGCCTTGATTTTGTGCAAGTATGTTTGTTTATCAAAGTATATTGGTAAAACTATTTTTGTAGATTTTCTGTGGATTTATGGGATTTTATTTAAGTTAAAATGTCAACATATTTAGTCCCAGATTTTTGTTCCCTGGCTTCAGCCGGTCGACCGAATCCTGAAGTCAGTCGACCGGGCGGTCGACCGACGTGCACAGACGTGCACGCCACTGTTGGCTGGAGAGCCGGTCGACCGACCCGGTCGACCGCCCAGAGAGCTTTGCTCTCTGGAAATGCCCCGGTCGACCGGGCCGGTCGACCGGCAGAGAGTCTGCTCTCTGTTCCAGAGGCTCGGTCGACCGGCCGGTCGACCGCAGCCCCAACGGTCGGATTTCCGACCGTTGCCGGTCGACTGGGCGGTCGACCGACAGCTCTGTCTGGCCCATAACGGCTAGTTTTTGGAGCCCTATAAATTGGGGCATTTGGGGGCTGTTTTATACAAGATTTTAAGTGGATTTTTACAACAGTTTTTCCTACTCTTTTAAGAGGTTTTCTCCACTTATATTAGAGCCAATATTTCCAATCAAAAGGAGAGTTTATCAAGAGTGTTTTCAAAGTGATTTCTTTGAGTTTTTCACCACACATTCCATCCTTGTTTTTCTCACAAACACTTGAGCAACCCATTGACATATTCATCCTATAGAAGTGTTTTTGTGAGAGTGTTTATTGGTGATCAAAGTGTTTAGATCACCAAGAGATCTTTCTTGTACTTTGAGGAGGCGGACAAGTGTGTTCGCGGTGTTTCGAGTTCGTGTGTGAACTCATTGTTTGGGGTGCGGCCTTGGCGAGCTAGTGGGCTTGCGGTGTCTACGGACTAGGGAGTCCGAGAGCTTGTAGGTGTTGCGGCACCGAGGAGTGATCCGG
Source organism: Agave tequilana (assembly GCA_038442645.1). Classification (NCBI taxonomy): domain Eukaryota; kingdom Viridiplantae; phylum Streptophyta; class Magnoliopsida; order Asparagales; family Asparagaceae; genus Agave; species Agave tequilana. The sequence goes on along the minus strand of JAVJIF010011827.1, from coordinate 61,134 downwards.
TGGGATCGATTCTAGTGGAAATCCTTCGTAGTGTCGAAGGCGGGGATGTAGAGCAAGTGTGCTCGAACCTCGAAACAAATCCCTTGTGTTTGCGATTGCTCTCTCTCTCTCTCTCTCTCTCTCTCTTTGTCTCTTGTTTATATCTTGCATACTTATCTTGTCTTTATCTTTATATGTATAATATACATTTGTGCTTAATTGATATATATGCTTGGGATTGTTTGCTAACACTTGTATTCAACCAAGAGAGCCAACGCGGCACCTCAACTCTTATTTAGAGGAATCTTGAGGAGCTAGTCCAGAGCCCTTCACGGGGAATTCAGCTACACTCTTGTGTTATACGTGGTGTTTAGTTTAAATAGTTTGTTTAGGTCATAATAGTTTTTAATTCCGCATTTAGTGACCATTAGATTAGCCATCACCTATTCACCCCCCCTCTAAGTGATTTACAAACTCGTTGTAGGTGTTGCGGCACCGAGTGATCTTGCGGGATCGATTCTAGTGGAAATCCTTCATAGTGTTGAAGGCGGGGACGTAGAGCAAGGGTGCTCGAACCTCGAAACAATTCTCCCATGTTTACGATTGCTCATCTCTCTCTCACTTGTGTTTTATATCTTGCATGTTCTTATTGTTCATATATATTACTTGCTTGATATTTCCTTGTGCTTAATTGATATATGCTTGAGATTGTTTGCTCACACTTGTATTCAACCAAGAGAGCGATAGTGGCACCTCAACTCTTAATCTAGAGGAATCTAGAGGAGATAATCCATAGCCCTTTACCGAGAATTCGGCTACACTCTTGTGTTATACCTTGTGTGTTAACTAATAGCTTTAGTTTGCATAAATAGTTTTTAATTCCGCATCATTTGCATTAGATTAGCTTGTACACCTATTCACCCCCCTCTAGGTGTATTTCAATTGGTATCAGAGTTTGGTGCTCTTGTTTTGGGTCTAACAATCTTGAGTTAAAGATCCTCATTTTAGCTAATCATAATATTTGTTTACACATACATGAATTTTATGACACCTCCTATATTTGACATTCTTAACATCCAAATTTGGAAAGTTAAGATGTCCATGTACCTAAAAGCCCTAGGTATTCATGTTTATTTTGCCACTATTAAAAATTCTTATTGTTTAAATGGCAAAAAACTTGAGGCTAATGCAAAAGCCCTTCATGCTTTAAGATCTACCCTAAATAATGAATATTTATTTAGGGTTTCTAATTTTGATTCGACTTTTGCAGTATGGAACATACTTGTCTCCGTTGGTGAACAAAAACAATACAATATGGGGAGTGACTCGGATGGTAGAAGTGATGCTTCCAACATATGCTACATGGTCCAAGGGGATAACCCCCTTGAGGTAAACTCCGAATCCGAGTTAGAAGAAGATATTGACATGCCTTATGATGAGCTTGCATCTTTTTGTCAAAAATTTCTTGAAAAATATCATTTATTAAAAATTAAAAATGGTAAGATGAAGAAGGAAAACACTTCTTTATTAAAAGAAAAGGATTCTCTAAAAGTAAATTTGAATGTGTTTCAAAAGAAAATGAATCTTTTAAAAGAAAATTATTTTGATGGAAAGAGAAAAGGAAATTATTTTAAATGAAAATAACTCTTTGAAAAAGAAAATTGTTTTAAAAGAAAATGAAAACATTTCTAAAAAGAAAAAGATTGTTGATTCTCATGTCTCTCATGCTAATAATGTTGCATCATCTTTTGATAAAAATGAGATTCATATTTTGAAAAAGAGAATTGATTGTTTGAGCTCAAATTTGAGCAATTATGCATTTAAATATAATAAATTGGAATTTATGTTTCACAAGAAACAAATTTCACACATGCATGCACATCCTACACGGCATACACCTCATGCCCACCATGATCACACTTATTTTCATATGCATGCTAGAGTGTACCAATGTACACATTGTGGTCGCAAAGGCCATCTTGCAAGATTTTGCTTTGATAGATTAAATTTTATAAATTTTGCAAATAAAAATGTTTGGGTTCCTTATGATGCTAACCCTCGTGGACCTAAAAAGAAATGGGTACCAAAATCCCTACCTCTTGTGTTTGATGTAGGTGTGAGCTCTCACATGATGTGAGAGGAATGGTGTCTTGGTGGTGGATGCATGATGAGTTAGATGGACATACCAAATTGTTGCATCACCTTCAAGGATGCTTGGTGAGAGAACCACCATGGTTTGGAGACTTAGAGAATAGTTCATATGATTTGGCAACTATCTCTAAACTCTCATTTTTATTTACATGCTTTCATATAAATATTTTTAGCATATTTTGGTTTCAATGCTCATTATGTTAAATGATCATGTTTTGTGATTCATGTGGTGATTACTTGTTCAGATGCAGTTTTCGTTAAAACTTGTGTTTATACTTGTACAAACAGTGAGCTACACTTGATTATTATATGTTTGTACTTCATTGCTCATTTGTACTCATTACATGTACATGTATAACCTAGTTTTGATAATTCTTTCATTTATACTTGTTTTCCCTATCTTTGTACATGTTTTGCTTCATGTATATGTTATTTTATCTAAAACTTATAGATATACATGTATATCCTAGAGCCACTTGCCTTCATGCAATATACTTTTATGAACTAGTTTATTTTTGGATATGTATGTATACTTTTAATTTCAACAAAACATATATATACCTTGATGCTTGCTTAGTTTTGATGTAAATTTTAGTTTTGATGATTTTCATGTTTTTGATAAAAGAATTTCATGTTTATTTTGAACCTTATTAATTATTTTCATGAATATGCTATTCACATGATTCTTGTGCACTCACATTTTTTTTGTTTACTCATGACTTTATTTTCATGAACATTTATGAGCTTTATAGATTTCGAGTGTCAACTCTTGTGTATTTAGCATGATCTTCATAGAATATATATGATCTGGTTTCATATTTGAATGATCTTTAATTAGTTTTTTAAAAATTACTTTAAACTAGTTATTTATTCTTCATTTGGTAGCATTTTCAATTTATAATTATTTTCAAACTCTTATTTTTTAAAAACACCTACCACCCTAAAGGGCGTTGGATGGGCGACCATGCCTTGTATACCCTTATTGATTATCTTTTAAACTTGTGCATGAATAGGGTGGTAGGTATGAGTTATACACATGATCTTCATGCTATTTTATTTTTGTATACTCATATGTGTTTCTGTAACACCCCACTCCCAGAATACGTGCACAGTTACGTATCCTGATTTTTGAGCATATTTTCTTCTATTATTATTATATTTTATTTTCTACTATCCTTACTCATGTAGTAGTACTGTATGATTTGACCTGTTTGGTATTCAGATTTGACTGATTTTAGTTTCAAATATTATTTTCTAATATTCTAGATTTTTCATGATTTTCTGGAATTTTTCGGAATTAAAATGTAAATCTTCAAAACCGGTGTCGGCCAGCATCACTGGTTGATTCCAGGAATTTTAATTTGTAATTGGAATCAAATTTATGGATTCCGCTTTCATATTCCTTCCTAAAATTATATTTTCTTCCTTCGGGCATTTTCTGGGAATTTTCAGATTTTATCAAAAATCTAGCTTACCCGGTGTAGACACCGTTCATAGTGGACTCTAGGATTTTTATTTTAAAAATGGGATTGAATTTCTGAAAACCGATTTCACCATAAATCGTTTTATAATATTTATGATTTTTGTGAATTTTTGGAAGCTTTCCGAGACACTTCAAATTTTGGGCCTTTCCAGACTTCTCGGTATTTTCCAGATACCGGGAAATCATTCAACTACTTCACTTTTCTCTTTTTCCCAATTTCTCTCTCCTTCCTCAAACGCGAGATTCCACCAGCTGGATTCATCATTTAATGCAGCCACCCTCTCCATGCTGCATTAAATGCGTATGGGCTAATTCAACTCAAGTCAAATCCCCATGCTTTGTCCTTTTCCTTTGAAACGCAGCTTCCTTGCGTTTTTCTCTGGACGCAGTCTTGAAGCTCCCGCGTTTGGCTCCATTTTGGCCTAAACGCAGCCTTGGGACCTTGCAAACGCCACACTCTTTGGAGGGAAGTGATGATGGGTTATTATTATAATGTTTCCTCCCTTTATATATATGCATTCCCTTCTCTCTCTTTCATTTTCCTTCATCCTTTTTGCCTCCTGCAAGCTCCAACAGCAAGCTCCATCTCCACCAAACCCTTGGCCGGCCATCACAACCCCTTACCTTCACCATTTTTCCACTAGCTCCTCCATCTTCTTCTCCTCCATATTCTCCACCCTTTTCCAACCACTAACTCCTTCTTCTTCAACTTCTTTCACCAAGAGACACCCAAAGAACCCATCACCTCCATAAAACTTCATCACCATCTCCACCACCACCCGCACCACCGTAGCCTCCACCGAGCATACCATCTTCACCCCCTCGTCAACCTCTTTCCGGCGGACTATAGCTTCATTCCCCGCAACGCCATTTGCAAAATCTCGTTTTGCCATATTGAGTTGGACTTGCACCATCAACCTTTTGCCTTCTCTTGTGAGGACCGGTACCCTCCTTTGGATTGGGACCGCGTTTCTCTGCGTCGGACGCGTTCTAGGCGAGTAATTCTGCTCGCCAAGACTTGGACATTATTTCCATAACTTGTAATTTTAACAACAAACTCAGCCCTCAAACATCAGGACTTGCTTTCTGTTCTGCACCCATATTAGTCGACTTGGCCAGCCCATTAGTCGACTAACTTTTCACCCTGAAACGCAGTTTTCTGAAGACCCAACCTATTAGTCGACTAACCTATTTCCTATAGTCGACTAACCCTCTGCTGGAAACGCAGTCTTAGAAACGCAGCTTCTATATAGTCGACTACCCCCTTTTCTATAGTCGACTGACTTTCTCCTGAAGACGCGACTTTGAGAGACGCGCTCTTTCTTGAAACGCGGCCCACTCTTTCATTCCTTGTTGATCAACTCTTTCTGGTGAGACGCGGACTTGTGAAACGCGGATTCATGAGACGCGGACTTATGACAAGACGCGGATCTGTGAAACGCGGCTTCACGAGACGCCGTTTTGCGAAATGCAGCAGACTAGTCGACTCCCCCAATACTCTAGTCGACTAACCCTTTTTCTGAAAACGCTGATTTCCTGAAACGCCACCTTACTGGTCGACTTGCCTTTTCCTATAGTCGACTAACTCCCCTATTAGTCGACTAATCACTTTCCTTAGTCGACTAATCTTGACTGAATCACTTTGGTTAATTATTTTCTTGGGGATAAGTCTTATACTTAGATCATGCTTTATATATTGTTATTTCATGACATGTTACTTGATGAATATCACCTCTTATCGAGCTATCTATTAACACAAGGCATGATACACCTGACTCCTATAATTATCACTGTAACGGGAATGATAACCGGACTTCATGATTTGATTACATGATAGTACGAACCAGTACTCCTGATATACCTGTAATCCTGACATGTTCCTGCTCATTCCCGAAATTTGACAATTATCTAATATTCATAAAATGAGACAACTTACATTGGGTCGGGGGAAAACATGCGGCTATCAATATGTGTTCGTGTTTACAGTGGTATTAGGTATGTTGTGCAACTAAATTTCCGGTCTGACCTGTGGGCCTCCAGGCGACCGAGGGGAGTGCTGGCTCCCTCCTCCTGATACCATCATGATAAAGGGCATACATAAGTCCCTCCTGATAGGCCTTGCGGCTGGTTCCGTCACCAAGCAACGGAACACCCTGGACCGTGGTCCCGGGCAAGCACGGGACCCACTGTAAACATAGTTCGTTGATACCCCCGCTGGTTTCCAATAACAACCTTGCTTTACTAGGATATGGATCTATGTGTGCTGGGACGCTAGTTCACATAGCTAGATATCAAAGTAAGACAAGTAATAATAATAACAATAAAAGACGTTAACTGTGGCTGTTGCATGTGCTTGGATTACGGACATGAGATGAAGGTATATAGATGAGGGTTTCCTTGTTTGGATTATTCCCTCGACGTACTAGTCTCATGAAGACGTAGCTTAAGCTTATGCAATGCCCCTCCTTCGTTTATAACATGCTATGCTCCTCTTACTTGCTAGATGATTATTCTTGATATTGTACCAACCCTCATGTTCATGTTTCTGTTGCCACTCGGCTGTTACCTGCTCTACTTGTTGGGAGGTCCTGACTCCCTTGAATTTGTATGTTCAGGTTCCGAACCTTGGATCGAGGTGGAGCCTTCTGTGGAGGACCAGGCTTTCCTTTCCGAGCAGGCCGATTAGTCTCGGTTGCTGTCATCCCAGACTTTCCTTTTGGCTCGCGGGACCTTTCTTCAGCTCGTGAGCATCCTTGTAATTATCTTGTAAATCGTACTTTTGAGTTTGGCTGTGATATATGATGCATGCGATATGTAAATATATGTCACATTCTGTGATAACCTTGTACCTTGTACTTCTTATGTTGGCATATAAAAGGACGCTACGCTTTGTCGTACTCTGATTCTTGTTTGTACTGATGCTTAGCGTATATACGTAGGGTATTTCTGACCTGCGTATGTACGTCGCAGTGACGTCCCCGTAGCCTTGGGATCGGGGCGTTACAGGTTGGTATCAGAGCCTAGGCTCTCACACCTATAGTACAAACAAGTAGCAAATTAATGGAATTTGCCATTGCCAACTACAATGTACAAGTTATCTAGTCCTTCTTGATTCCTTTCCTTGTGTCCTGAAATCCTTCTATCTTTCCAGTTTCCAGTCTTCTTTTTACCAACATAAGTATGGATAGAAGGACGGGTCGTAGCAACTCCGGGCAAACATCAAACGGACCCACAGGAGAGAATGTTGAGATTCTGAGAGTCATCCAGACTATGATGGAGAACCAGCAACAACAGACGGAACTCCTTCGGCAAGAGTTAGCAACTCCTAAGGAACAGAGGCCGGGGAACGTATCAGATTTTAGGCGGTTACAACCGGCGATATTCACAGGAGGAGAGAAACCGCTTGATGCTGAACAATGGCTGATCGACACCACAGACTTGTTGAACGCAGCCCGGATCCCAAGAGAAAATCAGGTAGAGGTCGCCAAGATTCAACTTAAGGATGTAGCCAGGACCTGGTGGCTAGCTGAAGAAGCAAGACTAGAGAAACCTGTCACTTGGGACCAGTTTTCCCAAAGCTTCTATAATAGGTTTTTCCCCGCCACTGCCCAGAAAGAAATGGAAGAACAGTTCATCCGACTTCAGCAGTGGAACCGGTCTGTAGATGAGTATGCCGCTGAGTTCTTGAGGCTGAGCCGCTTCGCTCCATATATGGTAGCTGATGAAGAGAAGCGAGCAAGTAGATTCCAACAGGGTTTGCGAATGGACATCCAAATCCTCCTAATGCCCCAACAACTGAAAACTTATTCCCAAGTCCTTACCATAGCTCGGGAGGTGGAGCGAGGACTGGAGAAAGGGAAATCTAACATGATGAGGAATCAGTCCATGAAGAGGCCGTTTCCACAAGCAGGAAGAGGAGGTCCATTCAGAACAGCAAGAGTCCCAGCCATGAGACGACCATTTCGACCAGCTCCTTTTCAGAGGGCCCAACTAGGTCCTATCTGTCACTTTTGCCAGAAACCAGGTCACTCTCAACAGAATTGCCGTAGTGCAAATGGGTTATGCCTGGCATGTGGTTCCCGTGAACATTCAGTAGAAGTCTGCCCCCACAAGAGAATGGGAATAGCCACCCAAGCACTACCAGCACTTCCAGGGCCAGATGGACAGAGGAACCAGGGGCCGATGGTTAGGAGAGCTCTTCCCCCTCCCCCACAGCAAGTTATCCGCCCAGTCCAGAGGGGAGTTAGAGCGGCAGCAGGTCGTGGAAGAGGACGAGCTTACAACCTGACAGCGGAAGAGGCCGAAACTTCTGGAGAAGTGGTAACAGGTAAGATCAGGGTACACTCGAAACCTGTTCTTGCCCTCTTTGATTCGGGTGCATCTCATTGTTACATATCCGATCGTTTTGTTGCCTTGCATTCTATACCTGATAAAACCTTAGACCACCAATGGGAGATTAGTACAGGGAATGGAGTAGTCGTATCTACTAAGGTTTGTATTGATTGCCCTGTAGAACTCTGTAACAGGACCTTGGCCATAGATATGCTCGTACTAGATACTAAAGGGTACGACATAATCTTAGGCATGACTTGGCTCAGTAAATACCATGCAGTCATTGATTGTCGGAACAAGAAAGTCATTTTCAGAATGCCACTTCAGCCTGAGTTCCAATTTGAAGGAGAACACAAACTTGACAAGGGAAAAACACAGATGACTATTGCTGAGACCCAGAAGAGGAGAGTACCAGTTTGGAATGAGTTTCCAGAGGTATTTAAGGAGATCTCAGGACTTCCACCCGATAGAGTAATCGAGTTCTCTATTGATATCCTTCCAGGTACAGCTCCGATATCCAAAGCCCCATACAGAATGGCACCCACTGAATTGGAGATTCTAAAGAAGCAACTGCAAGAATACTCTGACAAAGGATTGATTAGACCAAGTGCTTCACCATGGGGAGCTCCAGTGCTATTAGCCCACAAGAAAGACGGTGGTAAGAGATTGTGTATAGACTACAGAGAGTTAAACAAAGTTACCATCAAGAATAAGTACCCCTTACCAAGAATTGATGATCTGTTTGACCAACTTCATGGAGCTCGGGTATTCTCAAAATTGGATTTGCAATCAGGTTATCATCAGCTAAAGGTAAAGAAAGAAGACATTCCAAAAACAGCATTCAGGACTCGTTACGGCCATTACGAATTCCTAGTTATGCCCTTCGGAGTCACCAATGCCCCTGCAATTTTCATGGATTTGATGAACAGGGTGTTCTCAACATATTTGGACCAGTTTGTAGTTGTTTTCATAGATGACATCTTGATCTACTCGAAGAACGACAGAGAACATGCAGATCACTTGAGAATAGTGTTACAGACTCTCCAACAGGAACAACTTCATGCTAAGCAAAGCAAATGTGATTTCTGGTTAAATAGTGTGGCCTTCCTTGGACACATAATTTCAGAAGAAGGAATTTCAGTAGACCCTAGTAAAATTCAGGCAGTAAAGGACTGGCCAATTCCAAGGACAGTAACAGAAATTAAGAGTTTTATTGGATTAGCCGGATATTACAGGCGCTTTGTCCAAGATTTTTCTAAGATTGCAGCCCCGTTAACAAAGCTCACCCGGAAAGGAGAAAAATATATATGGACCGAGGAATGTGCTGCAGCATTTGAGCAATTAAAGGAAAGACTCATTACAGCTCCAGTTTTGAAGACTCCCTCAGGAAGAGGAGGGATGGTTATATACAGTGACGCATCCGGGAAAGGCCTGGGATGTGTATTAATGCAGCATGGTCACGTCATGGCTTATGCATCCAGGCAACTGAAGCCACATGAGCGGAATTACCCAACTCATGACTTAGAATTGGCAGCAGTGATATTCGCATTGAAGATCTGGAGACATTATCTTCTGGGAGACAAGGTACTAATCTACACGGATCACAAAAGCCTAAAGTATGTCTTCACACAGAAAGAATTGAACATGAGACAGCGATGGTGGCTTGAACTAATGGCAGATTATGATATCGACCTACAATATCATCCAGGCAAAGTTAATACAGTACCAGATGCATTGAGCAGGAAGCCAGAAAATAAAATGCTAGTACAACTTACGCATCAGAAGGAGTTAATTCGGGACATCATGAAACTGGACCTGATGATAGTACAAGGAGTCGATAAGACAGGACAGTTGATGACCTTTCAGATCCAGCCAACCCTGATGGATGAGATTAGGGAAGCTCAGAAAGAAGACCCCAGATTGCAGAAATTCAGAGCTCAGATAGAAGCTGGATTGAGAACTGATGTCCATATTCATTCGGATAATGCCTTATATTTTGGTAACAGAATTTGTGTTCCCCAAGGAGTAGTTCGGCAGAAGATTTTGGCAGAAGCACATAGTTCGGCTTATTCCATACACCCAGGAGGAACCAAAATGTATCAAGACTTGAAGAAGCAATTTTGGTGGAATGCTATGAAGAGGGAGATAGCTCAGTATGTGGCCAAGTGCTTAGTTTGCCAGCAGATAAAGATAGAACACCAGAGGACAGCTGGACTCCTTCAGCCCTTACCAATACCCGAATGGAAGTGGGAACATATTACCATGGATTTTGTTACAGCTCTACCCCGCAGTCCTAAGGGTAACAATGCAGTATGGGTGATTGTTGACCGCCTTACGAAAGCAGCTCACTTTCTACCTTTCAGAGTAGGTCAGTCAACAGAAGTTCTTGCAGAAAAATATATGAAAGAAATTGTTCGTCTACATGGAGTTCCAGTTAGTATCGTGTCAGATAGAGACACGAGATTCCGATCACATTTTTGGGAAAGTCTCCAAGAAAATTTAGGAACTCGTCTGAAATTCAGTACTTCATATCACCCCCAGACAGACGGACAATCTGAACGGACTATCCAGATCCTTGAAGATATGTTACGAGCCTGCATGATAGAATTTAAAGGGTCATGGGAAGACTACATTCATTTGGTGGAATTTTCTTATAACAACAGCTATCAGGCTAGTATCAAAATGGCACCATATGAGGCATTGTATGGCAAAAAATGCAGATCACCGATATGTTGGGACGAAGTTGGCGAAAGAAGACTTATGGGACCAGACATTCTGGTTCAGACAACAGACAAGGTCCGAGTCATCAGAGATCACCTCCGAGCAGCACAGAGTCGACAGAAGAGTTGGGCTGACACGAACAGAAGACCCTTGGAGTTCAAAACCGGTGATCATGTATTTTTAAAGATATCACCCACCAAAGGGGTAATCCGATTCGGTACACGTGGAAAGCTCAGTCCGAGGTACATCGGCCCATTCGAAATTTTGGATCGTGTGGGAGATGTGGCTTACCGATTGGCACTACCGCCATCTTTGGACGGAGTACACAACGTATTCCACGTATCACAGTTGAGGAGGTATGTCAAGGATGAGAGTCACATTCTGGATCACTCTGAATTGGAACTACAGCCTGATTTGTCTTACGAAGAGCAGCCGATGGCCATCCTGGACGAGAGTGTTAAGACTCTGAAGAATAAGGCCATACCATTGGTATTAGTTTCTTGGAATAGGCATGCACCAGGAGAGGCTACATGGGAACGAGAGGACGTTATTCGTGAGCGTTACCCCCATCTATTTACAGCTTAGTTGGTAAAACCCTTCTTCCTATTCTCTCTACCGTCATCTTCCCCTTCCTGAAATTTCGAGGACGAAATTTTTGTAAGGTGGATAGATTGTAACACCCCACTCCCAGAATACGTGCACAGTTACGTATCCTGATTTTTGAGCATATTTTCTTCTATTATTATTATATTTTATTTTCTACTATCCTTACTCATGTAGTAGTACTGTATGATTTGACCTGTTTGGTATTCAGATTTGACTGATTTTAGTTTCAAATATTATTTTCTAATATTCTAGATTTTTCATGATTTTCTGGAATTTTTCGGAATTAAAATGTAAATCTTCAAAACCGGTGTCGGCCAGCATCACTGGTTGATTCCAGGAATTTTAATTTGTAATTGGAATCAAATTTATGGATTCTGCTTTCATATTCCTTCCTAAAATTATATTTTCTTCCTTCGGGCATTTTCTGGGAATTTTCAGATTTTATCAAAAATCTAGCTTACCCGGTGTAGACACCGTTCATAGTGGACTCTAGGATTTTTATTTTAAAAATGGGATTGAATTTCTGAAAACCGATTTCACCATAAATCGTTTTATAATATTTATGATTTTTGTGAATTTTTGGGAAGCTTTCCGAGACACTTCAAATTTTGGGCCTTTCCAGACTTCTCGGTATTTTCCCAGATACCGGGAAATCATTCAACTACTTCACTTTTCTCTTTTTCCCAATTTCTCTCTCCTTCCTCAAACGCGAGATTCCACCAGCTGGATTCATCATTTAATGCAGCCACCCTCTCCATGCTGCATTAAATGCGTATGGGCTAATTCAACTCAAGTCAAATCCCCCATGCTTTGTCCTTTTCCTTTGAAACGCAGCTTCCTTGCGTTTTTCTCTGGACGCAGTCTTGAAGCTCCCGCGTTTGGCTCCATTTTGGCCTAAACGCAGCCTTGGGACCTTGCAAACGCCACACTCTTTGGAGGGAAGTGATGATGGGTTATTATTATAATGTTTCCTCCCTTTATATATATGCATTCCCTTCTCTCTCTTTCATTTTCCTTCATCCTTTTTGCCTCCTGCAAGCTCCAACAGCAAGCTCCATCTCCACCAAACCCTTGGCCGGCCATCACAACCCCTTACCTTCACCATTTTCCACTAGCTCCTCCATCTTCTTCTCCTCCATATTCTCCACCCTTTTCCAACCACTAACTCCTTCTTCTTCAACTTCTTTCACCAAGAGACACCCAAAGAACCCATCACCTCCATAAAACTTCATCACCATCTCCACCACCACCCGCACCACCGTAGCCTCCACCGAGCATACCATCTTCACCCCCTCGTCAACCTCTTTCCGGCGGACTATAGCTTCATTCCCCGCAACGCCATTTGCAAAATCTCGTTTTGCCATATTGAGTTGGACTTGCACCATCAACCTTTTGCCTTCTCTTGTGAGGACCGGTACCCTCCTTTGGATTGGGACCGCGTTTCTCTGCGTCGGACGCGTTCTAGGCGAGTAATTCTGCTCGCCAAGACTTGGACATTATTTCCATAACTTGTAATTTTAACAACAAACTCAGCCCTCAAACATCAGGACTTGCTTTCTGTTCTGCACCATATTAGTCGACTTGGCCAGCCCATTAGTCGACTAACTTTTCACCCTGAAACGCAGTTTTCTGAAGACCCAACCTATTAGTCGACTAACCTATTTCCTATAGTCGACTAACCCTCTGCTGGAAACGCAGTCTTAGAAACGCAGCTTCTATATAGTCGACTACCCCCTTTTCTATAGTCGACTGACTTTCTCCTGAAGACGCGACTTTGAGAGACGCGCTCTTTCTTGAAACGCGGCCCACTCTTTCATTCCTTGTTGATCAACTCTTTCTGGTGAGACGCGGACTTGTGAAACGCGGATTCATGAGACGCGGACTTATGACAAGACGCGGATCTATGAAACGCGGCTTCACGAGACGCCGTTTTGCGAAATGCAGCAGACTAGTCGACTCCCCCAATACTCTAGTCGACTAACCCTTTTTCTGAAAACGCTGATTTCCTGAAACGCCACCTTACTGGTCGACTTGCCTTTTCCTATAGTCGACTAACTCCCCTATTAGTCGACTAATCACTTTCCTTAGTCGACTAATCTTGACTGAATCACTTTGGTTAATTATTTTCTTGGGGATAAGTCTTATACTTAGATCATGCTTTATATATTGTTATTTCATGACATGTTACTTGATGAATATCACCTCTTATCGAGCTATCTATTAACACAAGGCATGATACACCTGACTCCTATAATTATCACTGTAACGGGAATGATAACCGGACTTCATGATTTGATTACATGATAGTACGAACCAGTACTCCTGATATACCTGTATTCCTGACATGTTCCTGCTCATTCCCGAAATTTGACAATTATCTAATATTCATAAAATGAGACAACTTACATTGGGTCGGGGGAAAACATGCGGCTATCAATATGTGTTCGTGTTTACAGTGGTATTAGGTATGTTGTGCAACTAAATTTCCGGTCTGACCTGTGGGCCTCCAGGCGACCGAGGGGAGTGCTGGCTCCCTCCTCCTGATACCATCATGATAAAGGGCATACATAAGTCCCTCCTGATAGGCCTTGCGGCTGGTTCCGTCACCAAGCAACGGAACACCCTGGACCGTGGTCCCGGGCAAGCACGGGACCCACTGTAAACATAGTTCGTTGATACCCCCGCTGGTTTCCAATAACAACCTTGCTTTACTAGGATATGGATCTATGTGTGCTGGGACGCTAGTTCACATAGCTAGATATCAAAGTAAGACAAGTAATAATAATAACAATAAAAGACGTTAACTGTGGCTGTTGCATGTGCTTGGATTACGGACATGAGATGAAGGTATATAGATGAGGGTTTCCTTGTTTTGATTATTCCCTCGACGTACTAGTCTCATGAAGACGTAGCTTAAGCTTATGCAATGCCCCTCCTTCGTTTATAACATGCTATGCTCCTCTTACTTGCTAGATGATTATTCTTGATATTGTACCAACCCTCATGTTCATGTTTCTGTTGCCACTCGGCTGTTACCTGCTCTACTTGTTGGGAGGTCCTGACTCCCTTGAATTTGTATGTTCAGGTTCCGAACCTTGGATCGAGGTGGAGCCTTCTGTGGAGGACCAGGCTTTCCTTTCCGAGCAGGCCGATTAGTCTCGGTTGCTGTCATCCCAGACTTTCCTTTTGGCTCGCGGGACCTTTCTTCAGCTCGTGAGCATCCTTGTAATTATCTTGTAAATCGTACTTTTGAGTTTGGCTGTGATATATGATGCATGCGATATGTAAATATATGTCACATTCTGTGATAACCTTGTACCTTGTACTTCTTATGTTGGCATATAAAAGGACGCTACGCTTTGTCGTACTCTGATTCTTGTTTGTACTGATGCTTAGCGTATATACGTAGGGTATTTCTGACCTGCGTATGTACGTCGCAGTGACGTCCCGTAGCCTTGGGATCGGGGCGTTACAGTTTCTTATATAGTATGCTTCAAATTTCAATTAGTATCAATTTCAATTGGTATTTTCAATTTCATACATACATATATATGATTTGATTGTGCTTATTTTACAATATCTTTACATTCTTAAAGTACAAATTATGTTTATGTTAAGCTTGATTTTATTCCAAATGTTAATTGGTATCTTTACAATCTTATGTATTGATTTCAATTGGTATTTATTTGGTATCAAAATGTACTTCATATTTCACCTTCAATTGGTATCAAAATTTACTATTGATATCTTAAAAAAATTTCTCTACAAATGGTACCAATATTTGTTTTTGTCAACTACAATTTGATTTCATTGGTATCATAATTCATTTTGTTAACTTGAAGAAATTTCAAAATTTTGTTTTAAAAGTGGTTTCAAAATTTGTTGATATGTTTTGCCTATATGCAAGGGAGCTTAACATCTCCTCTATATATAAATTCATATTGAGTGTATCTCACATTGAGGAGCTTGACCTCTCTTCTTTATGTGGTACACGTGTATAGGGGGAGCTTAACATCTCCGTTTATGCATTATATATTATGTTTTATGTAGATTAGGGTCTAGTTATCCCTTCTCCATTAATGCATGTATGCAGGGGGAGCTAACTTTACGCCTCTCCTCCTCATGAATGTATATCGCATATACATCTTTATTGTTTGATTGTCCTCACCCCTTTGTTGATGAATTGACAAAAAGGGGAGAAGAATTTAGTGAGTTTATATATGCATGTTTATATTTTTGTTTATGCATATATGTTTGTGTTTACTTTATGCATTTTATTAAATATTTATGTTTATTGCTATGTCTGAGTTAAAGAGGAGCTTCTATGAAGCTAATCTTTAATCCATGCATATATAACTCCATGAGTTTTGTTATCATCAAAAAGGGGGAGATTGTTGGCCCAAATGCCCATCACTTTAGTTTCGATGATGATTAACTCATGTAGTTATAGTACTAATGATCTTGTGTCTATTTAGTTTCAGATATTTAATCAAGATCTTAGTAGGTGTTTAGCTTCAACAGAAGATTCGAAGTCAAGTTTTGAAGCTAGCACGTGTTGATTCAAAAGCTCGCGCATCAAGATCGCATCATGTACTCAAGAGGAGTTTAGCTCATTGGATCAAGGTTTGACCAAGTCCAAAAGGAGAAGAAGATTTTCAAAAGAAGATTTTCGTGAAGACTTGAGTCATGTTTGTAAGTTTTAAGATTTTGTGTTTTAGATAAAATGTAAAAGATAGATTAGTTGTGAATTGCTCAAGCTCATATACACACACAAAATTTATATGTGTTTTCATAAAATAGTTTTAGTTTTAGAAAATACCATTTTGATTTTGAGCTTCAAAGTATACATTCCTATGTTTCATGATTGGATTTCACCAAAACAAGTTTATATGGTTTATATGTGTTTTGGATTTCATCCATGCACATTGTTGGTTCAAATGTTTAGAAAAACTTATTTGATGTTTCTATATCATGTGCTTGAGTTTTGTATTTATCAAAACTTATTTTAGAGCTTATTGTCAAAAACATAGATATTTCATCTCATATGTGTATTGGATCATATCCATACATACTAAGCATCAAAAATGTTTAAAATATCTTATTTTTGTATTTGAAGAAGTTTTGGAAAAATTATTTTTCAATTGATTTTGAAAATACGGATTTTTGTTTAAAGCAAAATTTCTATATTACAAAAATGGTTCAAAAAGTTTGTAATATGTGTTGATTTTTTGATCACACATATTTTTTATACTTCAAAGTATCTTAATGAACTTATTTTTTTAGATTTTATGTGATTTTATGTGATTTTATTAGAGTTTACAAAACCAAATTTTAATCCCCAAAATTTCAGACCCGACCATTTGGCGGTCGACCGATCCAGAAGTCGGTCGATCGGGTGGTCGACAGATGTGCACAGAAACGTGCACGGGCCTCTGGCTTGAGGGCCGGTCGACCGGACGGTCTACCGATCTGGCCCCGGTCGACCGGACGGTCAACCGTCCAGAGAGCTTTGCTCTCTGGATCTTACCTCGGTCGACCGGGCGGTCGACCTACGGGTCATGACCAGGGCGCGGTCGACCGGCAGGCCCCAACGGTCAAAAATATGACCGTTGGCCGGTCGACCGAATGGTCATCTGACCTGCAGATTTGACCCCAACGGCTATACTTTTGAGCTCCATAAAAGGGAGCTGTTTTGGGCTGTTTTATACAAGATTTCAAGAGGGTTTCAAAGCCAATTTTCCTACCTCTCTTAGAGTATTTCTCCACTTGTTTTTGGGCTAAAACTTTCATATCAAAATGAGAGTTTTCAAGAGTGCTTTTCAAAAGAGATTTCTTGAGTTTTCCACCACAACTCTATCTTGTTTTTCTCACATAAACTTGATCTTTCCATTGCTATATCAATCCTCTAGGAATTTTGTTGTGAGAGTGATTTTGTATGATCAAAGTATAGAGATCACCAAGTGTTCATCTTTGTATTTGAGGAGGAGAACTTGCGGGTTCGTGTTGTGACGAGTTCTTGTAGGAGCTTGGTGCAGAGGTGCGGCCTTGGCAAGCTAGTGTGCTTGCGTGTGTTGTTCTTGCAGGAACAAGTGAGGGACTTGCGGGTCCAAGAGTTCTAGTGTGAACTCGTTGTAGGTGTTGCGGCACCGAGTGATCTTGCAGGATTGATTCTAGTGGAAATTCTTCATAGTGTTGAAAGCGGGGACGTAGAGAAAGGGTGCTCGAACCTCGAAACAATTCTCCCGTATTTGCGATTGCTCATCTCTCTCTCTCACTTGTGTTTTATATCTTGCATGCTCTTATTGTTCATATATATTACTTGCTTGATATTTCCTTGTGGTTAATTGATATATGCTTGAGATTGTTTGCTCACACTTGTATTCAACCAAGAGAGCCATAGTGACAGCTCAACTCTTAATCTAGAGGAACCTAGAGGAGATAGTCCAGAGCCCTTCACCGGGAATTCGGCTACACTCTTTGTTGGCTCAATGGCCTTCCACTCTAGTTTTGATGATGATCAACACTCATGTAGTTATGTTTACTAATATTCTTGTGTTTCTAAGTTTCAGATCATTAACAGGATATTAGTTGGTGATTAGCTTCAACAAGGAGTTTAGAAGCTATTCATGATGATTCCGGTGCCAAAGCTTAAAGATCATACCTTTGCACTTGGAGAATCACGGAGTTTGGACCAAGTCTACTTGAAGATGGAAGATCGACAAGAAGACTTAGGTATCTAGTTTAGATAGATTTTTAGATCCATATTTGTAAAGCTTAGTGTAGTTGATATGCTCAAGTGCACAAAACACACACGTTTTATGATTTGATATTTGGTTTTTATGAATAGTTGATCAAAACAAGTTTACTTTATACCTATGTATATTAGATATGGTCTAGATATACATACTTGCTTTAAACTTGCTAGACAAACTTATTTTGATATCCCTATTCATGTTTTGGAAAAATCAAGTTTGACAAAATACAAGGTTTTGTTTTTGATAAAATTTGCAAGACTCAAAAATGAATTGATATGTTGATATATTGTCTTGAAATTTTTATCACATGTTTATGTTTTAACATAAAATGATAAAACAAGTTTTATGGAATTTTCAGAAATGATAAAAGGTTTTTATAAAATATTTTTCTCAAAATTTTCTGACCTTGTTTTGTGCTGACAGGCTGGTCGGTCGACCGTGCCGGTCGACCGCACCAAGGGCCGGTCGACCGTTGCGGTCGACCGACGTGCACAGACGTGCACGTCTGTTAGGCACAGACACGGTCGACCGGGACGGTCGACCGAGTTGAGAGCTCTGCTCTCGGGTTTTATCGGTCGACCGGGCCGGTCGACCGCAGTTGCCCAACGGTCATAATTCTGACCGTTGGCGGTCGACCGGACCCGGTCGACGGCAGTCTGTCAGACTGCCAGCTCAGCCTAACGGCTAGTTTTGTATAGGGGCTATATAAACCCCATCTCTTTGGGGATTTTGGCCAAGTTTTTTAAGGAGAAAAATTTCTGGTTTCTAGAGGTTTTAAAACAAGTTTTCAAAAGTGTTTGGGGCTTTAATTCTTCAATCTTTATTATTTTAGGTTTTTGGAAAAATTAAAGAAAAGAATATTTTGGGAGATTTGTCTTGGTTTTCATTCTATATCTTTTGCAAGGATTTTCCCAAGTGATTTTCTTTGTTGCTAGTTTTCCAAACACCTAGTTTTCCACACTTGAGCTATCTTCTATCCTAAACTATTAGGATCTTTGTTTTGTGGAAAAAGAAAGAAAAAGGAAAGAGGTTTGTGGTTGAGATATACCACTTGTTGTAACCCTTGATTTCTTGAGTTGGCTCTCTCTTTGGTAGAGGTGGAGATTGTTGTATTGGGTTGTTGGTTTGGATCCCTCTTAGGTAGAGGTGATTGAGTTTGGTTGTAGACCTCTTCGGTAGAGGTGTTTGTTGTTGTATTGGCTACGGGCCTAACCCCTCGGTTGTGAGGAGGTTGTTGTTTGAGAGAGGAGTTTGGTACTCCTAGAGTTGTAAGAAATCCTCTTCGGTAGAGGTTCCCTCGGTGGGAGTTGAGTTAGTGGAAATCCTACACGGTGGTGTAGGCGGGGATGTAGAGCAAGGTGCTCGAACCTCGAAACAAATCTTGGTGTTTGCGTTGTGATCCATTGTCTCTCTAACTCTCTCTCTTTATAATTGTGCAAAGAATCATAATTCATATTGTCATATCATATATTGCTTGTGTTGTGCCTTGCATCTCTTATTGTCATATCTATTATATGCTTGGCTTGCTTGTGTGTGTGCATCACTTATACTCATCCAACAAGAGCTTCACATAGCGCCTCAACCCATATCTAGGGAATCAAGAGGAGTTAGTCCAGAGCCTCGCAAGGGGAATTTGGCTACACTTGTTGGATTGTATTAAGAGTGTTGCAAGATTTGCATTAGCTTCCGCATTTAGCGCACTTAGTTTGCATTTAGTTTTCTAGATTAGCATTTACACCTATTCACCCCCCCTCTAGGTGTTTTACAATTGGTATCAGAGCTAGTGCTCCTGATACTTAGGCTTAACATCCTAGGAGTGAGATCCATTTGATTGCTAATCTATTGTTTGCATTTGCTTGCTTGCACACATATAGTTTATACCATGGACTTCATGACCCCACCTAGCTTTGACCCTTCCAACATTGTTGTTTGGAAGTATAGGATGTCCATGTACCTAAAGACCCTAGGTTTGCATGTTTTCCTTGCGGCTACCAAGAGATGTTATCTTGGTGATTGCAATCATATAGGGGCCAATGCACAAGCCCTAGAGGCCATTAGAAGCACTCTTCCAAAAGATTATCTCTTATGTGTTTCTAACTTTGATTCCGCCTTTGCACTGTGGAACAAATTGACAACCACCACCATCTCGGAGCTTCAAGTTCAAATTCAAGAAGAGGAATCTAGTGGAGAATCCGATCCACAATGCTTCATGGTCCAAGGAATGACTCCCTTGAGGTACATTCGGAATCTCAACTAGATAGTAATGATTGTGCTAGTTCTTCAAATGATTATGTTGATCCCCATGCCTTAAATGAAGAACTTTCAATTGTATGTGAAAAATTAATAGAAAAATATAATTTGTTGAAAAAGAAAAGTCTAGGCATTAACAATGAAAATAAAAATTTGATTGCTAGACTTGATGTTGTTTTGCAAGAAAAAGGGGAGATTGCTAATGAGAGGGATTCATTAAAATCTCAACTTGATCTTGCACTTAAAGAAAATGAATTTTTAAAATCTAAAAATGATTGCCATGTTCTTTTGAAGAAAAATGAAAATTTGTCTTCAAAAGTTGATTTTATTTTAAAAGAGAATGTTGTTTTGAAAAACAAAATCATTTCTATTTCAAATGATTTAGATGTATGTTTAAAGAAAAATATTGTTTTGCAAAATAAAATGGATGCACATGTTTGTCATGCTAGTGTAGCCTTTTCATCTAGTCTACCTAATGCATGTACCTCTTCTTCTAAGATTAATGATGATATTTGCATGTTAAAGAAGAAGGTAGATTGTTTGGGCTCCACTATGAGCCAATGTGCTAAGAATCATACACGCTTGGAATCCTTGGTTCGAAAGAAACAAGTTCCAACTTCTATGCATGCACACCCTCCACGGCATACACATGCTCCTCACGGACACCATCACACCATGTATGCTCATGTGTACACTTGTGCACATTGTGGCCGAAAAGGCCATCTTGCTAAATTTTGTTATGATCGTTTACATGTTGAAAATTTAGCCAAGAAATTTGTTTGGGTTAGAGAAGGGACTAACCCCCATGGACCCAATAAGATGTGGGTACCAAAGACCACGATGTAGGTGTGGGCTCTCACATGACGTGAGAGTGATGACACCTTGGAGTGGATGCGTTCCGGACTTAAAGGAAATCATATGGATGCATCACTTTCAAGGGAAGAGATGGTGGAGAGGACCACCAAGTTTTGGAGACAAGGAGAGTTGCCCTTTAGGTTTTGGTAACAATTCCTAACTCCGTATTATTTATTACATGCTTTCCATTTCATTGTTTATAGCATGTTTTTGATGTCTATGGATTAGTATGTTCATTCCATGCTTATTAGATCCTTGACATACATTTATAGTATTTGAGACACATATGCTTATATGAACCCATAATTAGTGTTCTCACTTTTGTTTAAGCTATAATGTACATCATGAATCTAATACATGTGAATTCACATAATAATCATGTTTTTAGTTTTCCATGATGACTTTTATCGTGTTTTTGATGCTTCATGTTTTGAATACGTGTTTAGATGTTAGTTTTCATTAAGACTAGTTATATACTTGTACATAGAGTGGGCCACAAATAAATCTATATATGTTTGGAATTGAATGCTTATTTGAACCCATTAGATGTGCTAGTATAGTCTAGTTTTGATGATTCATACATATTAAACTTGTATTCTCATTTTTGAATTTGCTTTATGATTGTGTATTTCACTTCATGTATATGTTTGCATTGCCAAACCTTAAGATATACATGTATACCCCTTGAGTCATTTGCCTTTCATGCAAATCTATATATGAACTCAATTGTGTTTAGGGATATGTATGTATATTTATTGTGTTGACAATTCATACATATACCTTGAAATGAAACTTGTTGTGATGAAAATTTAGTTATTCATGTTTCATGTTTTTGTGGTTATATTTAACTTCATGTATATGCCTATCTTGTCCAAACTATTAGATATACATGTTTATCCTTTTGAGCCACGTGCCTTAATGCATATATTTTGTGGACTCGTTTGAATTTTGGATATGTATGTATACTTTAGTTGTATTAGACATACATATGCCTTGAAGATTGAATAGTTTGATGATTTTGATGTTTTTCATGTTTTCATGTTTTAAAGAATAATTGAGCTTATTGCCTAATTTTCATATTTATGATCTTCACATATTATTTGTACACTCATATCTATGCTTGCTCATGTTTTGTTTTCATGAGTCTTATTTATGCCTAATTGAACTTGAGTGTTTGATATGATGTGAATTTCATATTTATGAAAAACAATTTTGTTTTATTCCTTACTTGAAGGATTTCGTACTAGTTAACAAGTTTTCCATTTAACTAGTTGCGATGTTCTTCACTTTGGTAGAGATTTTCAAACAAAACTACATTTTCAAATCTATCTTTGAAAACCCTACCATCCAAGGGAGGTTGGATGGGAGATCATGTTCATGTATGCTCTAAATTGAAAATCTTTAAAACTTGAATTATGATTGGGTGGTAGATAATATGATGTATACACTTGAACTTATTGTTATGTCAATTGGTATCATTGAACTCTTTCAATTGGTATCATTTTGATTTTCTTGTATACTCATATATGTTTTGTATGTATGTATGCTTTAAATTCCAAAAATATCAATTTCTATTGGTATCTATTTTTCATACATATATATGGTTGTGTTTATGCTAGTGCTTGAGTTTCAATTTTGTTTAAATTGATTACTTTTAAATTGTTATCAAGACTATGCATGACTTTAGTTTGTATTTCATAAAGGGGGAGAAAATTTGATCTTGTATTTCAATTGGTAATTGATTCCTACTCCCACACTTTATGACTTTAAAGATGAATTTTAAAGACTTTCAAATTTGTTTATTTTTTTAAAAAATGAAATATATTTTTACAATTGGTACCATATTTGAGAAATTCAAAATTTGTTATGTTTAATATTCATGTTTAGATATTCAAGATTTATGTTTAATTTCAATTGGTATCGATTGTTTTCATGATGATGATTTTCAATTGATATCTCAAAATTTTGTTTAAAGAAAATACACAAAAGTTTTGATTTGTATTTCCTATATGCAAGGAGAGCTTAACATCTCTCTTACATATAAATTCATGTTGAGTATATTATAAATTGAAGAGCTTGACAACTCTTCTTTATATGATATACGTATGTAGGGGGAGCTTCACATCTCCTCTTATGCATTACATAATATGTGTTATGTGAATTGGGGCTTGTCATCCTTCTTCATGTAATGCATATGTGTAGGGAAGCTAACTTAGCGTCTTCCTCTTCATGAATGTATATAGCATATAACATTTATTGATCTTTGTTTATTTTCATTTGGTATCTAGATGCTTCATTGACATATTTTCTATTGATATCAAAATTGATAGTCACCCCTTATTGACTTTGTTTTTGTTTTAGACAAAAAGGGGGAGAACATTGTTTGCATTGTTTTTGATTAACAAAAAGGGGAAGAAAGATTTTTACCCCTCCTTTTATCTATGGTTTTGATTGTTTACCCCTTTGTTGATGATTGACAAAAAGGGGGAGAAAGATTTTGAGTTGAGTTTATATATGCATATTTGTGTTTTTGCATATATTAAGTTTTAAGTTCATGCATAAGCAAATAAACATAATAAATATGAAAAATATGTATGTCTCTTGTTTAGAAGCATAAGCTTTCATTGCATATTTATTGTGATGCATGAGTTAAGGGGGAGCTTCTTTGAAGCTTAACTTTAATCCATGCATATATAACTCCATGAGTTTTGTCATCATCAAAAAGGGGGAGATTGTTGGCCTAATGGCCTTCCACTCTAGTTTTGATGATGATCAACACTCATGTAGTTATGTTTACTAATATTCTTGTGTTTCTAAGTTTCAGATCATTAACAGGATATTAGTTGGTGATTAGCTTCAACAAGGAGTTTAGAAGCTATTCATGATGATTCCGGTGCCAAAGCTTAAAGATCATACCTTTGCACTTGGAGAATCACGGAGTTTGAACCAAGTCTACTTGAAGATGGAAGATCGACAAGAAGACTTAGGTATCTAGTTTAGATAGATTTTTAGATCCATATTTGTAAAGCTTAGTGTAGTTGATATGCTCAAGTGCACAAAACACACACGTTTTATGATTTGATATTTGGTTTTTATGAATAGTTGATCAAAACAAGTTTACTTTATACCTATGTATATTAGATATGGTCTAGATATACATACTTGCTTTAAACTTGCTAGACAAACTTATTTTGATATCCCTATTCATGTTTTGGAAAAATCAAGTTTGACAAAATACAAGGTTTTGTTTTTGATAAAATTTGCAAGACTCAAAAATGAATTGATATGTTGATATATTGTCTTGAAATTTTTATCACATGTTTATGTTTTAACATAAAATGATAAAACAAGTTTTATGGAATTTTCAGAAATGATAAAAGGTTTTTATAAAATATTTTCTCAAAATTTTCTGACCTTGTTTTGTGCTGATAGGCTGGTCGGTCGACCGTGCCGGTCGATGTAACGCCCCGATTCCACAGATACGGGGACGTCACTGCGACGTATATACGTAGGTCATGACTTGTCCCCACGTATATACGCTAAGCATAAAAGTACAACAAGAAACAGAGTACACGACAAAGCGTGGTATCCATACATATGCCAACACAAGAAGTACACATACAAAGTTATCACAGGATATTATAAAGTATTACACATGACGTGTGCTTTACATCATAACCAAGTCCAAAAGAATATATACAATATGTATACAAAAAGCTCACGAGTAGGATGGAGATCCCGTGAGACAAAAGGAGAGAGTCTGGCACGAGGACCGGAGCTAATCTGCCTGCTCACTAAAGAAAGCCTGATCTTCGGTGGATGGCTCCACTTCGACCCAAGCCTCGGAATCTGAATATGCAAATCCAAGGGATCAAGACATATAACAATAACAAATACAGCCAAGTGGCTAAGGTACATGAATAAGGAAAGCCGGAACAGTATAACGAATATAAATCAACAAGTAGGGAAAACGTATAGAACTGAAGTCAGCATGGAATGAATGCATAGCTATGGTCTATTATTATTATTACTTGCTTTACTGTGATATCTAGCTATGTGACCCAGCGTCCCAGCGCACATAGATCCATATCCTAGTAACTCAAGGTTGTTATTGGAAACAGCGGGGGTATCGACGAACTATGTTTACAGTGGACCCCGTACATGCCCGGGATAACGGTCCAGGATTGTTCCGTTGCTTGGTGACGGAAGCCAGCCGCTAGGCTATTCAGGAGGGTCTTATGTATGCCCTTAGTCATGACTGATTCAGGAATAGGGAGCAAGCACTCCCCTCGGTCCCCTGGTGTACCGCAGGTTAGACCGGAATATGATTGTACAATATACCTACTACCACTGTAAACACGAACACGTATCGATATCCGCATATTTCCCCCGACCCATATGTAAGTTGGTGCTTTTTATGTAAAAGTCAAGTGTATCATGCTTAGTTTTAAGAGATGGCATGATAAGTGGTGATATTACTATTTAACATGTCATGAGACGAGTATATGCAATAGCAAGTCATGAGGCATTAAGAGATACATCCATTCAGTAATAGATCATGTAGTGCCAGTATTGAAGCATGAACAAGCAAGATATAATACACATGTAACAAGCATAAGAACCAAATTCAGAACAGAAATTAACTATGACACACAGTCAGAATTAGTCGACTAGGGTAAGGGTTAGTCGACTAATAGGGGTCTCTAGTCGACTAACAGTCTGGGTTAGTCGACTAAAACAGGGATACAGAGAGTTGGAATTCTGTTTCAGGGAAAGTTAGTCGACTAGGGTAGGAGGGTTAGTCGACTAACAGTGAGCTCTAGTCGACTAACAGATACTTAAGTCGACTAGGTCTGTGATACAGAAAGTTGGGTTTTCTGGTGCAGGAAGGATTAGTCGACTAGGGGGATTCAGGGTCGACTAATAGTGGTTTCCAGAGAGTTGGGATTTCTGTCCAGAAAAGGTTAGTCGACTAATATTTGGGGTAAGTCGACTAATACTGGGTTTTCCAGAAAAACTAAGTTTCAGCTAAGTGTTCTAGTCGACTAGTTCCTAGGTTAAGTCGACTAATCGTGGGGAAAAACAGTGAACAGAACAGAATTTCTGGAAGTGTGTTTGATGGTCCAAACCGAGGTTTTTGGTAACCTAGGTGTACAAGAAGTGTAGATACAAGTGTTCTAGGGCTAATTCAAGTCTTGGTGAGTGAAATACTCACTTGGAACCGTTTGATTGAAGCTTTGTGAGCTTGAAAGGGTTGTTGACGACGAATAGCCCCAAGTGACCCTTGGCGACGGAGAGAGCTACGATCCAAGCTCCCAAGAAGTGACTTGAGCTGGAGGTGAAGAGCTTGGGGAGTTCTTGGAGCTAGGGTTGTGGTTGAGGAAGAAGAGGGTTGGTGAGAGTTCTTCTCTCTTGTGTTGAAATGAGGAAGAAAAGGATTAAAGTGTAAAGGAAAATGTATTTATAGGATTGGAGATTTTGTAAAGGGGTTGGAATTAAGATAGAAGTGAGGGGTTTTCTTACAAAAAGGAGGGGGTGAGGTGTCCCTCACCTGGCCACTTGGCGGCTATGGGAGAGAGAGAGAATGAGTGGGATTAGATGGAAAGTGGGTGGGAAATGAGGTGGAAATTGTGGAATTTTGCAATTATTGAAAAAATGTCCGAAATTCAAGTATCTCGGAATGACCTGAAAATTTTACCAAAAATCAAGAATAATATTTGAAGGCTCATGGTGAAATTCGTCTGAAGAAATAATTTATAGTTTTAAAATTAAAAATCCCGGAATCAGTTATCTACCGACTCCGTTGGAATTTTCATAAATTCATAAAATTCTCAGAAAAAGTATTTAGATAGAAAATATGATTCTAAGAAATAATGTCTAAAGGATCTTCTAGAAATTCCTAACTGTTTACAAGATAAAATCTGAGAATCGATCAGCGGCACTGGTCGACACCGGTTTTGAAAATATTTAATTAATTTCAGGAAAATTCCGGAAAATCATATAAAATCCAAGGTATAGGAAAATGACATTTGGAACTGAAATCGGTCGAATATAGGAAGTAATTCGAAAAAACACGATAGGGAAACTGAATACGCAATTAAGTACGTATTCCGGGAACGGGGTATTACAATCTACCCACCTTACAAAAATTTCGTCCTCGAAATTTCGTAAAGTGAAAGGGAACAGAGAAGTAAGGATAAGAAGGAAAATGCCGATAGATAAGAATGAAAGGAAGAGTCTCACCAATCAAGTTGTGAAGAGATGAGGGTAACGCTCACGGATAACATCCTCTCGTTCCCACGTGGCCTCTCCTGGTGCATGCCTGTTCCAAGACACCAACACTAATGGTATAGCCTTGTTCTTCAATGTCTTGACACTTTTATCCACAATGGCCATCGGCTGCTCTTGATATGATAAATCCGGTTGTAGTTCCAGTTCGGAGTGATCCAGGATATGGCTATCATCTTTCACATACTTCCTCAACTGTGACACGTGGAAAACATTGTGAACTCCGTCCAAAGATGGCGGTAATGCCAATCTATAAGACACATCTCCCACTCGATCCAAAATCTCAAATGGGCCGATATATCTTGGACTTAACTTTCCACGAACACCGAACCGGATTACTCCCTTGGTAGGTGATATCCTCAAGAATACATGATCTCCAACCTGGAATTCCAATGGCCTTCTCCGAGTGTCAGCCCAACTCTTCTGCCGACTCTGAGCTGTCCTGAGATGATCCCTGATGATTCTGACTTTCTCTGTGGTCTGAATCAGAATCTCTGGCCCCAAAAGTCTCCTCTCACCGACTTCATCCCAACAAATCGGAGACCTACACTTCCTCCCATACAATGCTTCAAATGGTGCCATCTTGATACTTGCTTGATAACTGTTATTATAAGAAAACTCCGCCAAGTGAAGATGGTCTTCCCATGATCCCTGGAATTCAATCATGCAGGCCCTCAACATATCCTCAAGAATCAGGATAGTCCTCTCAGATTGTCCGTCTGTCTGAGGATGATATGATGTACTGAATTTCAGACGAGTCCCTAGACTTTCTTGGAGACTCTCCCAGAAATGAGATCTGAATCTGGTGTCTCGGTCTGATACAATACTAACAGGAACTCCATGTAGACGAACTATCTCCTTCAAGTACTTGTCTGCCAAGACCTCTGTTGACTGTCCCACCCTGAATGGTATAAAGTGAGCTGACTTGGTGAGACGGTCAATGATTATCCACACAGCATTATTACCTTTAGGACTTCGAGGCAATGCCGTAACAAAATCCATGGTAATGTGCTCCCACTTCCACTCGGGAATCGGTAAAGGTTGCAGAAGTCCCGCCGTCCTCTGATGCTCAATCTTTATCTGTTGACAAACCAAGCACTTGGCAACAAACTGGGCTATCTCCCTCTTCATAGCATTCCACCAAAACTGCTTCTTCAAGTCCTGATACATCTTGTTTCCCCCTGGGTGTATGGAATATGCCGAACTGTGAGCCTCTGCCAAAATCTTCTGCCGAACCTCTCCTTGGGGAACACAAAGTCTGCTACCAAAATATAAGGCACCATCCGGATGAATACTGATATCAGTCCTCAATCCAGCCTCTACCTGAGCTCGGAACTGCTGCAATCTGGGATCTTCCTTCTGAGCTTCCTTGATCTCATCTATTAATGTTGACTGAATCTGCAAAGCCATGAGCTGTCCTGCCTCCTCAGCTCCTCGAACCAACATCAAGTCCAATCTGATAATGTCCTGAATCAACTCCTTCTGCTGAGTGATTTGGACAAGCACCCTATTCTCTGGCGTCCTGCTCAGTGCATCCGGTACCGTATTGACCTTGCCTGGATGGTATTGCAAGTCAATATCATAGTCCGCCATCAGCTCCAGCCACCGCCTCTGCCTCATGTTCAACTCCTTCTGTGAGAAAATATACTTGAGGCTCTTGTGATCCGTGTATATCAACACTTTATCTCCCAGAAGATAATGCCTCCAAATCTTCAAAGCAAATATAACAGCTGCTAGCTCCAAGTCATGAGTGGGTAGTTCCGCTCATGAGGCTTCAGTTGCCTAGATGCATATGCTATAACATGATCATGTTGCATAAGCACACACCCCAGGCCTTTCCCTGATGCATCACTGAATATGACCATCCCTCCTCTCCCTGAGGGAGTCTTCAAGATCGGAGCTGAAATGAGTCTCTGCTTCAACTGCTCAAATGCCAAAGCACATTCTTCTGTCCATATGTACCTCTCTCCTTTCCGGGTGAGCTTGGTCAACGGAGCTGCAATCCTAGAGAAATCCTGGACAAAGCGCCTGTAATATCCGGCTAGCCCAAGAAAACTCTTAATCTCAGTCACCGTCTCCGGAATAGGCCAATTCTTCACTGCTTGGACTTTGCTGGGATCCACCGAGATTCCTTCTGCTGAAACAATGTGCCCAAGGAAGGCTATACTGTCCAACCAGAAGTCACACTTGCTCTTCTTGGCATGAAGCTGCTCCTGCTGGAGGGTCTGCAACACAATCCTCAAGTGTTCTGCATGCTCCTTGTTGTTCTTGGAATAGATCAAGATGTCATCTATGAAGACAACAACGAACTGATCCAGGTAGGGCGAGAACACTCGGTTCATCAAATCCATGAAAACTGCAGGGGCATTGGTGACTCCGAAAGGCATAACTAGAAATTCATAGTGGCCATAACGGGTCCTGAATGCCGTCTTCGGGATATCCTCTGTCTTCATCCTTAGCTGATGGTACCCCGACTGCAAATCCAACTTAGAGAATACCCGGGCTCCATGAAGCTGATCAAACAAATCATCAATCCTTGGCAAGGGATACTTGTTCTTGATGGTAACCTGTTCAATTCCCTGTAATCAATACAAAGTCTCTTACCACCATCCTTCTTGTTTGCCAATAGCACTGGAGCTCCCCATGGTGAAGCACTTGGCCGAATCAATCCCTTATCAGAGTACTCCTGCAGCTGCTTCTTCAGAATCTCTAGCTCCGTCGGTGCCATCCTGTACGGAGCCTTAGATATAGGAGCTGTCCCAGGCACAGTATCAATTGAGAACTCGATCACCCTTTTTGGTGGCAGTCCTGAGATCTCAGCAAACACCCCTGGAAATTCATCCCACACCGGTACTCCTTTCTGAACCTCTGAAGTAGTCAACCGAGTCTTTCTCTTGGTAGACTTCACCTCACCACGAAATTGAAATTCCGGTTGACGGGGAATCCTGAAAATAATCTTCTTCTCCCTACAGTCAATAACTGCATGGTACTGACTGAGCCAGGTCATGCCTAAGATTACGTCGTACCCTTTAGTGTCTAGCACGAGCATATCTATGGCCAAGGTCTTATCACAAAGTTCCACTGGACAATCAGCACAAACCCTAGAAGACATGACTACTCCATTCCCGGTACTAATCTCCCATTTGTGGTCTAACACTTTAACAGGTATAGAATGCAATGCCACAAAATGATCTGAGATAAAACAATGCGAAGCACCGGAATCGAAGAGGGCTAAAACAGGTTGAGAATGCACTCTGATATTACCTGTTATCACCTCCTCAGAAGTCTCAGCCTCTTCTGCTGTAAGAGTGTAAGCCTGACCTCTACCACGCCCTGCTGCAGTCCTGGCTCCTCTCTGGACTGGGCGAGCAACATGCTGTGGCGGAAGGGGAAGAGCTCTCCTCATCACTGGTCCCTGATTCCTCTGCCCAAGTGGCCCTGGTAGCACTCTCTGTCCATTGGGTCCTGGAAGTGCTGGCAAAGTCTGGTTGGCTATCCCCATCTCCTGTGCGGACAAGCCTCTATAGAATGATCTCGTGATCCACACACCAAACACAACCCATTTGCCCTCCGGCAATTCTGACGAATGTGGCCCGGTTTCTGACAATAACTGCAGAAGGTCGATGGTTGGCCCGCCTGGTAAGGAGCTGGTCTGAATTGCTGCCTCATCTGCACCTTCGCTGCTCTGAATGGGCCTCCTCTCCCCATTGGTGGAAACGGCCTCTTCATGGCCTGGTTCCTCATCTGATCCTCTCGCTTCTTCTCCAACCCACGCTCCACTTCTCGAGCTATGGTGAGAACCTCAGAATAAGTCTTCAGTTGCTGGGGCATCAAGAAGACCTGTATGTCCATCTGCAGGCCCTGCTGGAATCTGCTTGCCCGCTTCTCCTCGTCCGTTACCATGTACGGAGCAAAGCGGCTCAATCTAAGAAACTCTGCAGCATACTCGTCCACGGACTTGCTCCCTTGCTGAAGCCTGATAAACTGCTCTTCCATGTCTTTCTGAGCAGTAGCAGGGAAGAATCTGTTGTAGAAACTCTTGGAGAACGTGTCCCAGGTGACAGGTTTCTCCAATCTGGCCTCTTCAGCTAGCCACCAAGTTCTGGCTATGTCCTTCAGCTGAATCTTGGCGACCTCCACTTGATTCTCCTTCGGTACTCTGGCCGCATTCAACAAGTCTGCGGTATCTGTCAGCCATTGCTCAGCATCCAAGGGCTTCTCTTCTCCCGTGAAGATGGCTGGTTGCAGCCGCCTGAAGTCCGATACATTTCCGGGCCTCTGCTCCTTGGGAGCTGCCATTTCCTGCCGGAGGAGCTCCGTCTGCTGCTGCTGGTTCTCCATCATAGTCTGAATGACTCTCAGAATATCCACATGGTCTCCAGTGGGTCCGTTAGAGGCTTGCCCAGAGTGTTACGGCCCGTCCTTCTCTCCATACCGATTGTGAAAGATAACTGGAATTGGAAAAATGGAAGGAATTTAGGACACAAGGGATGGAATCAAGGAGGAATCAAGAAGGACTAGATAACTTTGTACATTGTAGTTGGCATCAGCAAATTATTAATTTGCTGCTTGATTGTACTTTAGGTGTGAGAGCCTAGGCTCTGATACCAACCTGTAACGCCCCGATTCCACAGATACGGGGACGTCACTGCGACGTATATACGTAGGTCATGACTTGTCCCCACGTATATACGCTAAGCATAAAAGTACAACAAGAAACAGAGTACACGATAAAGCGTGGTATCCATACATATGCCAACACAAGAAGTACACATACAAAGTTATCACAGGATATTATAAAGTATTACACATGACGTGTGCTTTACATCATAACCAAGTCCAAAAGAATATATACAATATGTATACAAAAAGCTCACGAGTAGGATGGAGATCCCGTGAGACAAAAGGAGAGAGTCTGGCACGAGGACCGGAGCTAATCTGCCTGCTCACTAAAGAAAGCCTGATCTTCGGTGGATGGCTCCACTTCGACCCAAGCCTCGGAATCTGAATATGCAAATCCAAGGGATCAAGACATATAACAATAACAAATACAGCCAAGTGGCTAAGGTACATGAATAAGGAAAGCCGGAACAGTATAACGAATATAAATCAACAAGTAGGGAAAACGTATAGAACTGAAGTCAGCATGGAATGAATGCATAGCTATGGTCTATTATTATTATTACTTGCTTACTGTGATATCTAGCTATGTGACCCAGCGTCCCAGCGCACATAGATCCATATCCTAGTAACTCAAGGTTGTTATTGGAAACAGCGGGGGTATCGACGAACTATGTTTACAGTGGACCCGTACATGCCCGGGATAACGGTCCAGGATTGTTCCGTTGCTTGGTGACGGAAGCCAGCCGCTAGGCTATTCAGGAGGGTCTTATGTATGCCCTTAGTCATGACTGATTCAGGAATAGGGAGCAAGCACTCCCCTCGGTCCCCTGGTGTACCGCAGGTTAGACCGGAATATGATTGTACAATATACCTACTACCACTGTAAACACGAACACGTATCGATATCCGCATATTTCCCCCGACCCATATGTAAGTTGGTGCTTTTTATGTAAAAGTCAAGTGTATCATGCTTAGTTTTAAGAGATGGCATGATAAGTGGTGATATTACTATTTAACATGTCATGAGACGAGTATATGCAATAGCAAGTCATGAGGCATTAAGAGATACATCCATTCAGTAATAGATCATGTAGTGCCAGTATTGAAGCATGAACAAGCAAGATATAATACACATGTAACAAGCATAAGAACCAAATTCAGAACAGAAATTAACTATGACACACAGTCAGAATTAGTCGACTAGGGGTAAGGGTTAGTCGACTAATAGGGGTCTCTAGTCGACTAACAGTCTGGGTTAGTCGACTAAAACAGGGATACAGAGAGTTGGAATTCTGTTTCAGGGAAAGTTAGTCGACTAGGGTAGGAGGGTTAGTCGACTAACAGTGAGCTCTAGTCGACTAACAGATACTTAAGTCGACTAGGTCTGTGATACAGAAAGTTGGGTTTTCTGGTGCAGGAAGGATTAGTCGACTAGGGGGATTCAGGGGTCGACTAATAGTGGTTTCCAGAGAGTTGGGATTTCTGTCCAGAAAAGGTTAGTCGACTAATATTTGGGTAAGTCGACTAATACTGGGTTTCCAGAAAAACTAAGTTTCAGCTAAGTGTTCTAGTCGACTAGTTCCTAGGTTAAGTCGACTAATCGTGGGAAAAACAGTGAACAGAACAGAATTTCTGGAAGTGTGTTTGATGGTCCAAACCGAGATTTTTGGTAACCTAGGTGTACAAGAAGTGTAGATACAAGTGTTCTAGGGCTAATTCAAGTCTTGGTGAGTGAAATACTCACTTGGAACCGTTTGATTGAAGCTTTGTGAGCTTGAAAGGGTTGTTGACGACGAATAGCCCCCAAGTGACCCTTGGCGACGGAGAGAGCTACGATCCAAGCTCCCAAGAAGTGACTTGAGCTGGAGGTGAAGAGCTTGGGGAGTTCTTGGAGCTAGGGTTGTGGTTGAGGAAGAAGAGGGTTGGTGAGAGTTCTTCTCTCTTGTGTTGAAATGAGGAAGAAAAGGATTAAAGTGTAAAGGAAAATGTATTTATAGGATTGGAGATTTTGTAAAGGGTTGGAATTAAGATAGAAGTGAGGGGTTTCTTGCAAAAAGGAGGGGGTGAGGTGTCCCTCACCTGGCCACTTGGCCGGCTATGGGAGAGAGAGAGAATGAGTGGGATTAGATGGAAAGTGGGTGGGAAATGAGGTGGAAATTGTGGAATTTTGCAATTATTGAAAAAATGTCCGAAATTCAAGTATCTCGGAATGACCTGAAAATTTTACCAAAAATCAAGAATAATATTTGAAGGCTCATGGTGAAATTCGTCTGAAGAAATAATTTATAGTTTTAAAATTAAAAATCCCGGAATCAGTTATCTACCGACTCCGTTGGAATTTTCATAAATTCATAAAATTCTCAGAAAAAGTATTTAGATAGAAAATATGATTCTAAGAAATAATGTCTAAAGGATCTTCTAGAAATTCCTAACTGTTTACAAGATAAAAATCTGAGAATCGATCAGCGGCACTGGTCGACACCGTTTTGAAAATATTTAATTAATTTCAGGAAAATTCCGGAAAATCATATAAAATCCAAGGTATAGGAAAATGACATTTGGAACTGAAATCGGTCGAATACATGAAGTAATTCGAAAAAACACGATAGGGAAACTGAATACGCAATTAAGTACGTATTCCGGGAACGGGGTATTACAGTCGACCGCACCAAGGGCCGGTCGACCGTTGCGGTCGACCGACGTGCACAGACGTGCACGTCTGTTTGGCACAGACACGGTCGACCGGGACGGTCGACCGAGTTGAGAGCTCTGCTCTCGGGTTTTATCGGTCGACCGGGCCGGTCGACCGCAGTTGCCCAACGGTCATAATTCTGACCGTTGGCGGTCGACCGGACCGGTCGACCGGCAGTCTGTCAGACTGCCAGCTCAGCCTAACGGCTAGTTTTGTATAGGGGCTATATAAACCCCATCTCTTTGGGGATTTTGGCCAAGTTTTTTAAGGAGAAAAATTTCTGGTTTCTAGAGGTTTTAAAACAAGTTTTCAAAAGTGTTTGGGGCTTTAATTCTTCAATCTTTATTGTTTTAGGTTTTTGGAAAAATCAAAGAAAAGAATATTTTGGGAGATTTGTCTTGGTTTTCATTCTATATCTTTTGCAAGGATTTTCCCAAGTGATTTTCTTTGTTGCTAGTTTTCCAAACACCTAGTTTTCCACACTTGAGCTATCTTCTATCCTAAACTATTAGGATCTTTGTTTTGTGGAAAAAGAAAGAAAAAGGAAAGAGGTTTGTGGTTGAGATATACCACTTGTTGTAACCCTTGATTTCTTGAGTTGGCTCTCTCTTTGGTAGAGGTGGAGATTGTTGTATTGGGTTGTTGGTTTGGATCCCTCTTAGGTAGAGGTGATTGAGTTTGGTTGTAGACCTCTTCGGTAGAGGTGTTTGTTGTTGTATTGGCTACGGGCCTAACCCCTCGGTTGTGAGGAGGTTGTTGTTTGAGAGAGGAGTTTGGTACTCCTAGAGTTGTAAGAAATCCTCTTCGGTAGAGGTTCCCTCGGTGGGAGTTGAGTTAGTGGAAATCCTACACGGTGGTGTAGGCGGGGATGTAGAGCAAGGTGCTCGAACCTCGAAACAAATCTTGGTGTTTGCGTTGTGATCCATTGTCTCTCTAACTCTCTCTCTTTATAATTGTGCAAAGCATCATAATTCATATTGCCATATCATATATTGCTTGTGTTGTGCCTTGCATCTCTTATTGTCATATCTATTATATGCTTGGCTTGCTTGTGTGTGTGCATCACTTATACTCATCCAACAAGAGCTTCACATAGCGCCTCAACCCATATCTAGGGGAATCAAGAGGAGTTAGTCCAGAGCCTCGCAAGGGGAATTCGGCTACACTTATTGGATTGTATTAAGAGTGTTGCAAGATTTGCATTAGCTTCCGCATTTAGCGCACTTAGTTTGCATTTAGTTTTCTAGATTAGCATTTACACCTATTCACCCCCCCTCTAGGTGTTTTTACACTCTTGTGTTATACTTTGTGTGTAAACTTAATAGCTTTAGTTTGCATAAATAGTTTTTAATTCCACATCATTTGCATTAGATTAGCTTGTATACCTATTCACCCCCTCTATGTGTATTTCATTCTATTCATACTCCTCCTGAAAAGAAAACTCGCAATTGACTGAAAAGAAAACTGCTTCACCTTAATTTGCTTCTTCTGCTTTAAGCCATCGTCTTCTCCAACTCAATTGGATTTTCTTAGACCATCATATCCTCTTGAAAAATAAGGCAAAATCCTAACATTAATTATCACTACACCAGTCTCAAAATCCATATTGGGCAACTTTTGATAGCATACAAAATCTGAAGTTACACTCACTTGCTTTAAGTTATACCTAATCTCAAACCATAACTATTCATCTATATCAAAGTTCTTAATTAAGTGGATTTTGCTCCCAACATACTTCTTCTTGTTCCTCACAATTTTAAAGACCCCACCATAATGAAATTCGACAAACATATTGACCTGCCAATGAAAATAAAACAATGGAAGTCATATTAAACAATTTCATAATAATATTAAATCAGCACTCTAACAGTTTACTAAAAAAAATACACAACTACACTTCAGCAGATTCCAATACAACTCAGATTAAACAATTTAACAACAAATAAACAATTAAACAAAATTTACATCCTGATTTAAGAAAGCAGTCATTAATTAAATAATTAAATCTTATTTGAAGTAGTAATTTTCTATTAAACATTGCAAATCTAATATCAACACCCCGTAACTTTAACCAAACTAAAGTCTACAACTTGCAAAAGGCTTTCAATTATTGTCATGGACCACCAATAACTACAAAACAGTGAACCCTCTCCTTGTCTAACAGTGCTCCTCACATGAAATGACTCACTTCCCCCACAAAATTTTTAAAAGAAAATAAAGATTCCAAAATTTGAAATCAGACCTGCTCAAATCTGTATAAAAAGTCATAAGAAATAACCTTTGAGGATATCCAATGATCTTTCAAAATGACCTCTGCCAATGTTCTACCAAAGTTCTCTTTTACTGCCTCTGTAAAAGAGAAAAATAAAGAGAAACCCAAATTCAAATATTTTGTAGCAAAATTGTCCCCAAAAGCTAGATCTACTATGAACTACTACCTACCGTGTACTGGAGAAGGATCGCGAAGTCCACGAAAGATGGAGAGGTTTCTGGTGGGGTTTTTTTCTTTGGGTGGGGGAATGTGGGTTCACGAACTCCACAACCACAACCGCTTGCTAATCGAGCTACATCATGATAACAACCGGTTCCTAGAACGGCAACGATGGCTTCGATTTGGTTCACAGGTGAATGATGACGAGTTTTTCGATGGAGATTCTTTTTGAGGGAACTGAGGGTGGGTGCGTGGGTGGGTAGTGAGGAAGAGGGTTTTGTGAGAAATTAAACTTGAATAGAGTTTGATCAAAACTATGAGGTAAGGGCAATTTGGTCTTTAATGACCACTGTTAACGTCGTTAGATACTAAAGTGGGAAAATAATAGTTTATGATATTATTTTGAGAATTTGATAGTATAGGATTGTTTTGAGAAAGTAGTGATAGTTTGTGGTATTTTTGATAAAATTAGCCATTTGATTTAAAGCTAATCCACTTAGAAAATAATATTTTCCACATCCTTCTATCTATTTCATTTCTTATGAAAACTGACACTCTCATTACTCATATAGAAACTTTATAAGTCCGTCTTCATCTGTGAAAGAGAGAGAGAGCAGCATCAATTTTTTCCTTTTCTCTCTCAGCTCCTCTTCATTCTTCCTCCTTCCTTTGTCTCACCAACAGTAACAGTTAATATTTAAGACTATACTTCAACAATCCGGGCGCTTTTATGCCATTTACATTAAAAAGTATT
This sequence comes from Agave tequilana, assembly GCA_038442645.1. Lineage (NCBI taxonomy): Eukaryota > Viridiplantae > Streptophyta > Magnoliopsida > Asparagales > Asparagaceae > Agave > Agave tequilana. The sequence goes on along the minus strand of JAVJIF010011827.1, from coordinate 23,214 downwards.
AATCAAACCGCCTCCGGTATGAAATTTGTCCATGTTGTCTTCAGCCTCTCTCTTTTTTCCCCTAAAAAACCTCTCCCCCCGATCCGCCCCTCTCTCTGCCTCTCCGACCCGACGTCGCCTCTCTCTCGCTGTCCGATCCGCCCCCTGCCGCCGCTCCCCTCCCCCTACTTTTCAGTCAGGTACTATTGATTTATTTATACATCTGATGTTTGACTCTTAATTTGATGCTTTTCTTGATAGAAGATGATTTTTTTTGTTATTGAATTCCCTGAACTTTAACACGGAACCCATAAGCCATTGATCTTTCAACTGAGATTTCTCCATCTTCTTCCTCCTTCCGTCAGCAAAAGAGGCTCACGCTCACTCAGTCGGAGCAGCTCAAGGTCGAAGAGAAGCTTGACAAGTCGACCCCGCGACGGATCGGAGCCAGCACTCCCGACGACATCCTCCGACGAGTTCCGTCCTTTCGTTCGCCGGCTCCCCGAAGTCAAAATCGGAGAGGCTGCCATGACCTTGGTCAACAAGCTTAAATGATTAAAGATCTCGGTAAGATCTCTTCTTATTTGTTCTTGAATCACTCTCTTCTCCTTTTCGACAGGCAATGATGGATTATCTATTTATGTAGACTGGTTAAATGAGCAGGATAATTCTTCTATCCTTCAGTCTAATGTTTTGATTTTCCTTTGAGATTGACACTAGATAAAGCGAGTTGCCTCTCTTTTGGCGATGAAATATGCATTTATTGCCCACTGATTTTTGTAACATGTTTCCACAACTATTTGGCAAGCTTATTCTTAACTTCATAGTTCTATATTTTCGCTTGAAGTTTTATTTTTCTCCTGAACTCTTCATATTATACTCCTTTAATTGTTCTTTCTTTTGAAAAAAATATTAATATCCCTTCTTTTCAATTTTATTCTTTTTATCCCTACATACACTTTCAATCACATAATGACCCTCTTTTCCTAAGTCTTCACCTGTCAAAAGATGTTTTTTTCAAATTGGAAAAGCCATTCCTTAACATTTTTGCCCCCTAGGATTCTGAGTGCTAAAACAGTACTATGATTTATGAAAGTTAAAACGGTTCCATGTAAATAATAACACTGACATGTAGTATTATGAATCTATGTAGCAATTTCAGTATCTTGATGGCAATATTAGTGTTGAAGAATTTAAAACAGAATCATTGAAACAACAAATAGGCATGCAAATGTTAGAGACCAGTATTTTAGAATACAAAACAATATTATGAAATCAATAATACTGTATTAAAATTAGCAATAGTAAGTAGTAACTCATAATTTAGATATCCTGAGTAAAAAATGTTCAGAATAGACGTTTCAAATCTGAAAAGTCAGAGGGGCAGCATGTGGAGAGTTATGAAAAGGTAGGATAAAATGCAAAAGTTGAGATGAGAGTGAACATCAGCAGTTCATCAGAGATTTATGCTGTTTAGTGCTTCTTAGATAATCTCGGATGGAGGGTGCCCTGACAGTTGATAAGAACACAAAAGTATCTTTGTTCTGGTAAGTTGGCCACAGCATATTCTTGATACTTTGTATAATATGTTGGCCAATGTTAAACTCAACTGTGAAGCAGCACATTGTTATGATGTTCTTCTGTGGATTCACAGTAATTGTTTTACAAATTATTCTCACTCTCATCCTTTTCATTTCAAAAGATGAACTGATACTTCGTAACTTGGTTTCTCCTGCAAAACCATATTTCTTATAAGCTATTTTTGGAGGCTTGAGCAAGGAACCAGCTTATAAACTCTGTTAACTGTTTCAGTACCTGAGTTGTTGTAGTTCAAAAAGTTTAAAATTAATTTTCAGTAGCTGTTTTTTTCCTTCTATCATTTTCATCATTCATGCATTTATCATGTGTGTCATTTCTTGCCTGTTTTATGCAGGTGTACATGGTTACAATGAGTTAAGATAGCAAGGGCTGCATCATTCATCAGGTGCATTTTCCTGATACATTATTATATTTGTTTAGTTCATGTTTTGTGTTTTGTCTAAACTCTTCAAAGATGCTACTTCTGACAACTATTCTTTCACCGCCGTCAATCTCAGCCAGTCGGTTCCCACTGCTTCGCGGTATACCAGTTATAAAAACAGACATTCTCCTTGATCACCTGTTCTTTGTATCCCACGCGGGTTGTTTCCTCCGGCTCCTCTCCAATGGATCTCACGGCGAGCTCTCTCAATCCCAACAAACGCCTCAAAGAAGAGTAAATTAACTCTTTGATCACTAATTTTCATTCATTTTTTCTTGATTTCCCCCCCTAATAGAATCCCTCCTCACTTCAGATTCGTCAGCAACCTCACTGGATCTTCGATGCTCGAGATCGCTGCTCTTTCCGCAATCGTACCCGTAAGTTTCGCATCCCTGAGTCCATTTATTCTAATTAAGTATATTTTACTTCATTTTTCAATTGTTTATCGATTTGGTTGGGGATCTCAGGCTCTGCTGGTCCTTCGACAATGGAGCTGCTCTGGCCCTGTGAGTGGTAAGTTCAATCTTGAATTTGCATTGAAAAACCCTAATCTGAGTCAAAATTTCAAATTGCAGCGTGGGATGTTATGAAGTTTAGCTTTTTTGCTAACATTTTTACAAATAGATGATAGAAAGCTGACATCTTGTGTGGCTCTCACTTTAATGTGACATTAACAGTTGATACTTCTTCTTTTATCCAAACAAGTTATGTACTTGGTTGCTTGGATAGTGAATGCGATAGTTTGTTCATGGGAGAAATGATGTGTATTTTTTGGATGCTTAGTTCATTAGTTAGCAGAGGATATGATGTCTCTGGTTTCCTCTTTACAGGCACTATTTATGCCCGGGAGGTCGCGAAGAAGGACGGTGCAAATTCTTCTCGTAAAGATGAGAGGAGCTGCATGGTCGCTGTGGTTATGGATTTTTTATGCATCATTCTGCCTATCATATTCATTTTCACTGTAAGTTTAAATACAGTACTTGCTTTGGGCTTTCGTCTTTTTTACTTGTAAATGCTTATTTGATAATCCTACAGGTAAGAAGTTTGCTTAGATGTTTATTTAGTACTCCATTGTCGTGCATATCCTATAACAGGTGAATTAAGTCGATCTACATCTGTTTCATGTGTCCTAAGACTGTAAACAAAGTCATTTCTCATCAAAATGGGGTTTTAAAATGTAGTACAATTTTGGACTAAGGAGGTTTTCTTTTATAGTGAAAAGGGTGGGAGTACAAACTCCACCCCCCCCCCCCAACCAAAAAAAAAAGCACACTATTAATAAGATTTTAATGAAACAACTTAGCACCTGAATATAGCCAAGGGAGACAAAACAGAAATACAAGTATAAAGGAGGGAAAAGAGAATGACATCATTAAAATACATAGATCCGTATGACCCGTATCACCAAAAACATCATATGATGTAGCTATCTGTGTGTCAAAAGACGAGTCATGAGGAAAGTGATCTCAAACCGGTGGATCCTTGTCCTCACAGTCGACATCATCCACGCGTCCAGAGAGTCTACCACATTAATCTGTGCAGTGTCTCCATCGTGAGAGTCCAAAACTGGCATAATCCAACCCGCCTGCTCCTTGAGCGAACCTGAAAGAGTAGAGGACCAGTAATGAAAAAAAAACTGAGGAAGGAATATTTGAGCTGAGCATACAAGACATCACATTCATTAAAATTTTTGTCATTACTAGCTTGCCATATATACCAGCACAAAGCAGAAATCCCAATATCCCATATTTTTATATTCCATTTTCTAATGCAAGCGTCCCTCCAAGGTCCCAAAAGCTCCAAGAAGGTCTCTGTTAGACAGTTCAGTCTAAATATATCCTTCAGAATAATCCAATTACTATGTATGAATGGATAGAGTAGGAGCAGATGATCAATTGACTCTATGAGTGTACATATGTTCGGTCCTTGCCATTTACGTTTGATCAGATTGTCACAAGTGAGGATAGCGTTTCGGTGGGCCAGCCAGAGAAAAGCCTGGATTTTGAGAGGAACCTTGATCTGCCAAACCAACCTGGCAAAATGATGTATGACTTCCCCATCGTTAGGAAAAGCATTAAGAAAAGCATAGGTTGATTTGGCTTTAAAAGACCCACCCTTTCCCCAAATCCACAATAGGTTGTCTTCCCTAGTTATCGTCCCTGTGTAAGTGTCCTGAAGCCGTGACATCAGAATTTCCTTTTGTCATCTCAGACCAGTGTTTTAAAAAACCCGTTATGTAACCTGTTATAACTCGTTATATAACGTAACGCCGACCAATCGTTATGTAACAGATCTACAAAACGCAATGTTTGATAACTATGGTTATTTTGCCCGTAACTTACGTTACGTTACGTTATTAACGTAGCACATTGTAACCTACGTTACGGTGCAAGCCGACTTTTTATAATCCCCACATATTCTCCAGGTCTATGGCAAAAAAATCCCCCCAAATTTGCTTGCTCGCTCGCTTGTCCTCTCGCAACCTTGCAGTCATCTCCTCGTTCAGCGTCGAGAAGAAAGAAGAAGATACAACAACAAATAAGAACTCCTTTGATGGTTCTCCGTCGTGGTGGTTCTCGCCGATGTCGTCTCCAAGTAGGGGTGCCATCATATCAGATACGGATCGGATATTGTCTTTACCATATTTGTATCCGCACCCAACCTTCGGATACGGATACAGATATTGACGGATGTGAGAAAATGACATCCGTCAATCGGATAGCGGATATGGATCGGATATTAGCGAATCGGATGTGAATACTAATCGGATATGTAAAATTAGATATTGTGAAGGATAAACTAAACGGATATACTTATATTACTTTTTATCTTATCTACAACAATATTAAATGTGATACATACTATGATATTATTGTGTACATACCAATACTTCTAACATATTCATTGTCATTCGGCTTTTATAACAATGGATTACACGATCTCCGGTGCTAAATGTCGATTCGAATGCCACTGTTGATGTCTAAATACTGAAAAATATCTCGTGCTACTCTTGTAAGAATCGAATACTTTTCACTATTACTTTTTCACCAACTCAAAATATTAAAACCTAATGTCTTATTCCATTGAAGAATAGTCTCTTCCATACGGATCATTATCAAGCACCCAACATTCAGATATCAGATCAGATACGAATAGGATATTGCTTTACTATATCCGTATCCGTACCTAACTTTCGAATTCGGATACATATATGAATATTGACGGATGTGAAAAAATGATATCCGTATCCGGATTGGAGGTGGATTCAGATTCGAATATCCGCGGATAATCCGCACGTTGGCATCCCTATCTCCAAGCGGTGGTTCTCTCTCCAAGCACATGTAAGCTCCCCCCGATCTCTCTTCTGTCATTCTCCAGTCTCCCTCCCGATCTCTTTCTGCTCTCTCCCCAGGAGAGAGAGCTGAAAGAGATAGCAGAGAGATTGGGAGGGGGAGAAAGAGCAGAGAGAGATCAGGGTAAAATATCAGAGAGAGTGAAGGACACGGGGGATATATTGAATAGCATATTGTAGATTGAATTATGAATTATAATGAATAACATGACTAAAAAATTATGAATTATGATTGAATTATGAATGTTTGTGTATATTGAATAGCATCGCTAAAATTATGAATTATAATGAACTATGTGGATCATATTATTTATGTAGATGAAATTATGAATTATAACTTGTGAATGTGAAAAATTATTGTGATACTTGCCAAAAATTGTTGTGAGACTTACTAATGTGTTATATATTGTTTTGAATTTTTAAGATTTTTTTAAAATTATTTTCCTATTTATAAAATTTTAAAATATAATATTTATTTATTTTTATTAAATAAATATTAAATTGTGTAACCTACGTTATGCGTTACGTTATAACCTATATTAACATAACAGAAGAAAAACGTTATCATTACGTTATCGTTATTTTAAACATTGTCTCAGACTATCAGAGGTCTGGAATAGGTGAAGGGACCATCTACCTCTATGCCAGTGACTAGAAGTTGTACCATCAAGTCTTAAGGCTGCCCAAAAAAGGTTAGGGAAGTAGTTGCTAGAGGGACTTGATCACATCACTTGTCCGTCCAAAAACGTGTGAGCATGCTTGATTGAATGTCATGTCGGAGACCAATACTGAAAGGTTCTCTAAGGGACATAATGATGCAAACATCCAACGACACATGTGGCGCCACGATTTATTTTACTTCTCTGGAGTCTGTACTCTGATTTCTTTTAGCATGCAGAGTCTTATTGTGTTTTTCTTTTTATTTTGTTCTCTTTTTAGTCCCATAATGGTTATGAGAGGAGATAGTCTTGTAGGCTTATAAAGGCAAAAGTCAATAAGAGTTGGGGCAATGAAGATTGATTAATGAAAAATGTTGAATTTTCTATTTGAAAATTTGATTATAAGATTGAGTGTGAAACTCCTTTTCAAAATAGGATTTTGAATGTGAAACTATAATTCAAATTATCCTCTCACTCATTCATCTCAATCCCAATTCAAAATCTATATCCATCTAATCGTAGCCACAAATATACACCAAAAATTAAAAAAATCAAAACAAAAACAAAGAAGAGAAAAGCCCCAACCCTCTTTCTCTATCTCCTCCCCTCCCCTACGTGATAGTCCACACGTGCCCTGCCTCATCTTTTCCTCTTCCTCTTGTTCTTTTCTTCATCTCCTCCATAAAGAACCCATCACCAGCTCCCCTGCCATTATCTTGCAATCACCATTAGGGATTACAACCTCCTCTTCATCGGAGCCGACCACCAGCACACCACCTCCTCCTCCTCCATCTTTGATATGCCTTTCCCCTTCGCCCGCTTGCCTCGTCTCTGCTCTTCCCTTACAAGAACTGACGACGAGAAGCCTCGCCCTCCTCGTGTTGTTGTTGTACAAGCCATGGCAACTTCCCACAACCTCAACCACCTCCTCTGTCGTCTTCGGCTACACAACCTCTTCCGCGGGTTCTCTTCGCGCGCCAGCGTGACTCAGCCCGTTGTCCAGTCGCACCCAAGCATCATCACGTGCGCGCCGCGTCCGATCAATCAGCCGACCACCTCCCTCGTGCCGACTCCTTCTCCGACGTTGAATTGCTACATGTTCTCGTTCTACCGCCTTCTTGCAAGGAAGAACAGAAGAGTAGTTAGTTGCGGGTTGAAGTCCAACCCGACCTCATCCACACCGACAAATTAAAGAACAGTAATGCCATGGATCAGCAAACTAGCGAAGCAACAACGTCAACAAGGTTAGAAGTACATGATCAACACAGCGTCACTAGGTAATACTCTACTTTCAACAACAGAATATTAGTTGGATTACCACGCATCGTAATCTCTAAACTTTTATCATGCTTTCATATTGTCCACTATAAATGCAAGTGCGTGATTCTATTTATTCTCGTTATTTACTGATCTTAACATTGCGAAAGGGATTGTTTCAATTTTAACCGAGTTTTATCATTGTTTTCTTGAGATTGAGATCATCCAAACTACACTCGCAAATTATTGTTAAAATTCACTTGATCGTATTATTAGTTTTTAGATAATTTTCTACCGAAGATCGTATTATTTGGTGAAACGTTGCGAATTTCAAGCTTATTACTGATTATCACATCACAAAGTTTCCCGTTACACATCACATAATCCCGTTCCATAAAGAGGAGAACTCCTGATAGGCTGATACTTAGGGTTCTTGTCAAACCAATTAAAGTAGTCAATTGCACAATTTGCCGACAAAAGAGAGTACTAGCATTATGTGGATCTGTCAAGAATTTCCACCACAATTTTATAAGCATGGCTTGGTTGAACTCTTGGAGACTAATAACCCTTAGTCCTCCAAAGTCTTTCCGTTTGCAGACTTATCCCTACCTATCTAAATTGTAGCCTCCTTTATCTTTGTCAGCCCCGTTCCAGAGAAATCGCTGTTTACTCATATCAATCTTCTTTTCCACCCATGTAGGTAGGTGGAAATAGGAGAGGAAATATGTTGGAGAGCTGATAGGACCGAATTGAGAAGAGTGAGAAGAGTAATGTGGCCTCCTAATGACAGGAGCTTGCCTTTCCACCCTGCCAGCCTTTTACGAAATTCATCAGTCGATGATCTCTACTTCATCTTCTCAATTTTCCTTTCTTAAGCGGGAGACCTAAATATTTAATAGGGAGACGCTGTCGGGCAGTTGAAGATCATAGCAACAATGAAAGTGGTGGTGAGTGAGCTTTCCGATGGTGACTAAGGAGCTCTTATCATAGTTGATTGTTAACCCAGTCCACAACTCAAAGCAACAAAGGATCCATTTCAGGTTCTACTGAAGATTGACCACATTTATTCTTGCTGTCAATCTAATGGCTTCTCCTCAGTGCCAAATCCTTGCTGAAGAAATTATAGGCAAGGGAGAGTCCTGCAGTAGAACATTGAAGACCAACGGGAAGAAAGGGAAATTTACCATATAGGTCTCACGATTAAGCTAATGGAAGCTAGAAATCCTCTAAAGTCTCTTCATACAGTGCAAATCTAGTTGAACGGGGAAGATTATGAATTCTATTGGTCTCTATGGTACAATATAATCCAAAGCACTGCAGTGAAAGACATTCCCAGATGAATATTTTTTTTTTTTTTTTTTGATTAACTTTGTCCATCATTAGATACAGAGCTATATCTGATTAATTTATTTTTGGCAGGTCCTTGCTGAATGGGTGTACCTGTGCACAGTGTCCCTAATACTTGTGCTGCTTTTCTGTATTTCGGCGAAATGGTATATGTTTTGGATTGATTATGTTCTAATTCTAACATTGTGTTACTACTCAGTTTCAATGTAGATTATATCTCAGGACTAAACCTTCTTCAACTGTGTGCTGTCATCTCTAGCACGCTTGCAGAAGCAGTTTCTTGCACACTGATCTTAAGTTTAGTGGATCATTCTCAGGCTTAGGTCTTCCAGTTTTCATTTTAATGCGGAGCCAAAATCTATATCTTCTCTAAGGACGAGCATCTTGTCATATAGAGTTTCAGTGGTAAGCATATTGTCACCTTATTTGACTAATTGCCTTTTTCTTTTATTCAACTAAATGACCATTCTATGTGAATAATGAAAATTGATGCATTTACAAATAGGTGCTGATGACATGCTTGTGCATATTGGCTGTTGACTTCAGAATCTTCCCTAGACGCTATGCCAAGACTGAAACATATGGTACTGGTTTGGTAAGCTGCTTCTCCTATTTCCTACTATTATAGAGAATGTCAGGTATGAATATCTTAGTGGCTACAATTGAAGAGTTTTCATCATCTGTAGGCTTGTTGATTTTCTTATTGTTCAACTTCAATACACTTATCTAAGATGATAATAAATGGACAAACTACGAGATTTATCTGAATTGAAAATTAGGTCCAGATGCCCATTGCAATTATAGCTGTCTACTTAATTTTTACTAATCCATTGCCTTCTCCATTTGTACTAAGTTCTAAACTTGGCTTTGTTGTCGTTGCGGCTCACCCTTTTAACTATAATTTATGTCAAGCTTCGTCGTTCGAATGTCTCAAGACTCTCAGTTCATAAATTTCAGCTATGTATATGAGCAGTTGAGCATTGTGGTTAAGTTTTGTATCATTGTTATCAAAGTGTAATATTTTGCATGTAATCACTAAGAGAAGGGAAACTAATGTGAGATTGAAATCACTGAATGGAGGATATATAAGGAAGTTACAGGTGGATCATCACACCTGATTATAACTACTTAGTTTCCTTTAAGTTTTAGTTCTTGGAACTTTTAGATTTCTTTTTAATATATGGCATGGTAAGAACAAGAATTCATTGTATTCTGTAACTAGGTTATTTTACAGCTCTTTAAGATGGTACTGACTCCCGAAAATAAGTTAGTTACAGTTTCACATGTGTATAGGATATCAGTATGAGATTTTCTTTCAGAGTACCCAAGCTCATGTTTACTGTACTGTTACTAAATGTAGAGCAGATAGATATTTGAAAGATAAATACTGGTTTGATCTTGCAGTGGTGATGGGTTGGTCAGGTTGGGTTGTAGTTAGATTATTTGATGGATTCTCTCAGCCCGTCATGTTTAGCAATCATCTCTGATTGGTTAACCAAAACCCTACCTGGTGCTCTTTTAAATAGCCCTGAATTCAATCATGTCTATTGCAGTGGGTAATTCTTGAGGAATCAGATCACACACCAAAATAATAGAGTGGGTATAATCAAATCAAAGAAAACCACTGCAAACACACAAATTTTACGTGAAAAACCCGAATGGGAAAAATCACGGGGGGAGAGAGAGATTCCACTATATCATTGGCGATTATAGTTGGGAGTTCTCTGGTGTATTAGGGTTTCTGGATACAATTGATCGTCCTCTTCCACTTTGGAAGGGATTTGTTATTTATACCGTTGTGTATGTTGGATAAGACTGCAGAGTTCAGCTCTGTTTAAACACTTAACCTCCTTATCTCAGTGGCAGCTTAAAACTAAACATCCAAGTTTGAATTGATTGGGTGAGGGTCTATCTCTATCTGATTCTCTGCGTCCAGCTGTTGATGTGGTTAACCCGTTCCCGAGCTGTAACTGTCAAATTCAAATAGATATTTGGTTTATAGATAGAGATACTTGTAACTGATGTCATTTCTTTCCTCTAACTGCACGAACTGCTCGGAGTTTTAAGTGGACGAGGACTCCCGTTCGGAGGTGCTGGATGTGGCTACGTGTTGCTCGCCTGTTTGGTGCTAGATGGATACATGGCGTGATCTCGAGGAGGTCGAAAATTGACCACTACAGATGCACCATCTGCTTCTTTCTCTTTGAAAGGGGTCGGGAATTCTCCCTGGGGGGCTACAGGTTCATGGGGTCTGATAGAGAGAGGGGAGCAGACAGAAAAGGGAGGTCTGGACCTAAACTCAGGTCGATTTGCTATCACTTCAGTTTTTATCTTGTAGTAGCGTGCGTGGCTTTACAGGCTGGCAGAGTCTTAAATGTGCGTCACGTCCGCCGTAGCGTCAGTCAATTAACTGCCACTTTTCGAGGAGTCTCGGCGTTCGAGGGAGATGCGGCGTATCCGACGCGACAATTTGAATCAAACTGTGCGACATGCGTAGGGTGCTGATCGAGTGACTCTGTCTTATTTGGGGATTAAAATCCTGAGCGGCTGTCGCTTGGGTTTCATTCCTTTCTATAAATAGGGTGGAACTCTTCAAGAGAGATCTGAGTTGCTTTTGAAAGTTCCTTACTGCTAAAATCTTGCTTGTTCTGCGGGTGGTGATGTCTCCTTCCTTCTTCGTTCGGTGGAGGAAGGAGAGGGAGAGGAAGGCGATGGTTGCTGCACTCCTGATGCTCAAGAGTCTTTTTATCAAGGAGTTTCGGTTCTCGTGATGGGCTTGTCAAGTTATCTCAGTTCTCGTGATGAGACCCGACTGTCAGGAAGGACACGGAATGTTCTAGCTTATGCTTGGTCTGCTCTTCTGGGCTTCGGCTAGAACATACCAAACAGGGGTTGGGGCTTGACCTCATTTTCTTTCCTTGCAGCGATCATAGAGTAAGGAGCATAAGGGCATTTGATGGAGGCTCCGATCCCTGGGGCTGGCCGTCAGCGCTCTTATCAGATGACGGTGCCTTGGCTGCCTCCACCAAGGTTCTAGATATCGAATATCGGGATCGTATCGGATGTGACTTTTTCATATCGGATATCGGATATCGGAAAGATATCGGGGATACGCGCGCATATCGGACGTTCATATCATACACTATATATAATGAAATATTGATAACTAAAAGTTGGTTTAGTGTTATAGATATCATCTACTAAATAAAACTGATGTACTATGAATGTAAAGACGGTAAAAAAAATATATATTTACACCCAGTCGTGCAATAAATAAGTTATTTCATGAAATTTAAAAATATACGATTAAAAATTGTATAATCTACTTACCTAGAAATCAATGAACGAAAAAGATAATAAAAGAGATGAAGTCCGTTCGTCTTTAAATTTGAATGAGACTAACCTGCAAAAAGAAATAACTATTATTAAAAAGCATAAAACAAACGATATCTTAAATTTAGTAGAATCTCAAGTGAAAAAATAACATAAACAACACAATCTGATCACATTATAAATTGACATATAAAGTTAGAAAAGCAATAATCAAGACTATCAAGTACATATCAAAAGTAACCCAAGTACTAAATAAAGTATTTAATCATCACATGATATGTCAGACCAAACTAAATCTCAAACAATCACATGACAACATAAAGCATAAATAGTTTCTAGACAAAAGTAATGGATCATTACATAAATCCAAAGATCTAATCTTCATTTTCTGATTCAGAGTGTGCGGTGTCTGAATCCGATGACGAGTCTGATGATTCTGATGACTCTGTGTCTGCCCCCTCGAGCATAACCCTCTTCCCTTTCCCTTTGGATGATGAAGCACCATGAGTTGTTTTTGCTTTCTTCGAAACTCTTATTCTTGAACTCGATCTTGGTGTTGGGTCGACTCCCATGGCTATTTCAACTTGCCTCCATGTCGTCACCTCTCCAGGAAAAATTTCATCATCGTCCTCTTCATCCGAATCAGAATGACGCAAATTTGAAGGCTTAGGTGGGTTAAGCCATTCAGCCACTTTACCATCCTCCATAGTGCAAGCATCAATATGATCATGACGTCTTTTTTCAATTTTTTCACTAAGTTGGGCATTGAATTTGACATAGACTAAGTCATTTAATTTTTGATGACTTAGCCTATTTCTCTTTTTTGTATGGATCTGTATATAAAAATTTGAGCACGATTAGAACTAGTAATTAATATGAAGAAATTAAAAAAATTGTTTGCTACATTTTGATTTGTAAATACCATCTCAAAGACGCTCCAATTTCTTTCGCAACCCAATGAGCTAGTAGTCAATCCCAATATTCTAATTGCCATTATCTTTAAATCTGGAGCCGTGGCCCATGTATTTGCCACCAGTTAACTAGGCAAGAAACATAATAAATATCAATTAGAAAATTTAATTCCCCATTTAGCAAATAGTGATCCATAAATTAATTGTATTTCAAGATATACCTGGATCAAGAGAAAGACTCTTCATTTGCCTAATCGCCATATCCCTTCCGAGTGATCCGACTTTATTTTGATAAAGAGGCAATTGTGCACTAATCCGATCTTGCATTTCATGATCATTCCTATATATCTTATACAAGCAATCGGTAAATGCACCCAAAAAAGCTCCATTCTTCTCAATGGCTTCTTTTTTTTGAAAATAAAAGAAAGGATTTAAAAAGTGTCCCACCAAATGTAAAGGGACTTTAATTTGGCATCCCATCTTTTGTCGATGATCAACCCTATGGGATGACATCTCTTCACATTATGGTTAAGATTCACATCAATCTCATTCCTTGCCATCTCCATGTCACCATACAACCATCCCATAGATGGTACATCACTATCAGCTCTACGAAGAACTTTCACCAATGGCTCAAACGCATTCAATGCGAGGGTCACATTATCCAAAATTGGTGACTATTTATAATCTTGTACACCTACATATTTAATCAAAGTAGATATTACAAATTTGCAATAAACTAAATTATATAATTTTTTAACAATTGTAAAATGAATTGAAACTTTAACTTTAAATTTATATACCTTTCTTCCCACGGCCGTGCTTGCTTGCTTCAAATGCTCTTCCCAATGGGTAGAATTAACCATCCTCTTCAATCCTTTCTTCTTATTTTTAATGCTTTGCAGGGAGAGAAAAGCAGTGGCAAATCTAGTGACTCCAGGCCTAATGAGGTCACCTCCAGTACACTCCCTCATCCAATCAAGAATAAGAGTATGACCATATATAAATACGGTGACCTCCCTAGCCATAATGATGGCACTCCGGATCGGTTTAATTCGTGCAATATCTCGCAACATAAGATTCACAGTGTGTGTCCCACAAAATGTCCAAATATATGCGGACGTCTCACATCTAACAATTTCGATGCTGCTATGTTATTGCTTGCATTATCTGTCACCACTTGTACCACACATTCTTCTCCTAACTTCTCAATGGTGGTATTGATCGAGTTTTATATGAAATACCCATCATGGATGTCATTTGAAGTGTTCTCCGATTCATAAAACATGGTACCCGAATAACAATTGAGCACTAAATTCATAATGCTCCTTCCCTTCCGATCCGTCCATGCATCACTCATAAGAGAACAACCATGAATCTTACAAGATTCTAAGAAAGTGCCCAGTAATTCCTTCTTTGCGGCCACCTCCAATGGGAGATATTTTTTACCAAGCTCATAGGCCGATGGACCTTTCAAGCCCTCCCTATACTTTCCAACCACTTTCAACATTTGTTTCCAAGGCTTAGAATTAACAATGTTAAATGGCACCGCGTTTTCAAAAATTATTTTAGCAATCAATTCACACGCATCTTCTCTAGCCTTCTTCTTTCAATGTTGATTAAGGGTAGTTTGCACTTTCTCACCCTTCCCTTTATTTTCTGTCAATGCTTGTGTGTGCACATGTTTATCCATTGGTCCTTTGTTGTTGAACTACTCCTAGGAATTAAGTAGTTGTCATCGCCGATTACCACCTCATCTCTTTCGATTTGTAGTTTTTGTTCCTTTGCCTCCTTCGACAACCTATTTGTCTCCAATGCTGCGCGTGCTTTGATCTTAACATCATCGGGGACTTTTGTGCAAGGTAAACAATTTTCTCTTTAATGTGCCAAGTGTTGCTTAAGACGACTAATCCCTCCACTAACTTTATGATCACAAAACTTGCATCTCACTCTGACACCAACTTTTTCACCATGCTCCCAAAAGAGATCTTTACTGAACTTAAGAACATCTTTGCTACTGACACTGCTAGCATTAGCTTCTGAAGCCATTCAGTTTCTAACAAAAATAATCAAGTAAAACATAAAGCAAATGAAATTTAATAAAGCAACTATATTTAATAAAACAGTTATAATTTAATAAAGCAACATAAAGCAATTATAATTTAAGCAAGTAAACATAAATTTCATATTCATAAAGTGAGCCAGTGGATTCTAACTAGTTTTTTTTATTCTCAGGTTATAAATTTCATCTTTACTAGTCTTTGCATTTATACTTTAAGTGGCTAATGGTTTCAAATTCTTGCAGGTGAACATAACTTGAAGCAAAACATACAAACAGAGATGCGAAGTGTACCAAAGTGAAGCATGTACCTACTATATACTGAAGTGCACCAAAGTGTTCATGTACAAGATTGATTTAATGAGGTTGTTTAGTATCATAGTTTTGTAAAATAAAAGAACTGATTGAAGATTAAGAACTCAATTCCAATTTCCACAACAAGTTGAATTTTTTTCTTGTCAAATAATTTTCCACAATCATAGCAGTGGCACAATCAACATGTTGTATAATATTGGAAAGAAGATACAAAAGAGAGAGAAGAGGAGAGGGGAAAGGGGGTGAGAGAGACAGAGAAGAGATGATGAGAAAAGGGAGACAGAGACAGCGAAGGGAGACAGAGAAGGGGGCAAAGAACTAGAGAAGAAAAGATGAGAGAAGAGAGACAGAGACAGAGAAGAGAGACCGAGAAAGGAGTCAGAGAAGAGGAGAGCGAGACGCAGAGAAGAGGAGACGAGAGAAGAGGGACATGGACAGAGAAAGGAGACAAAGAAGAGGAGAGTGAGAGGCAGAGAAGAGAAGACGAGAGAAGAGGACAGAGAAGAGAGAAGGGAGACAGAGAAGAGAAGAGGAGAGAAGGGAGACACAAAAGAAGAGAGCAGACCTTGACCTTACCTCATCGAAGACCTCGCAGAGCTTGACGCCTTGACCTCGCCGGTGAAGCGAACGGAAGATGAATCGCAGACGAATTGAATTGAAATTGACGATGACAACCCGAATTAAAGTCGGCGATGACGAAGTAGACGATGAATCAAAGCCGGCGATGCGATGATGAAGTTGATGACGATGATCGGGAATTTGGGAAAACGAATTTTGAAGATGAAAGAAAGGGCCTCGTGCCCTAGCTCGAGCGGCGACTGAGAAAAGAGAGAGAGAGAGATCGTGTTTTTTCTCTTTTTTTTTCACTTTTCCCTTTTGTCTATCAAAGCGGGTCGGGTTCTTACCAAACTCGACCTACAGAAAAAATTTCTAACTCGGCCGATTACGGCCGAGTTAACTCGGCCGATTTATTGGCCGTTTTTCCCCAATATCGGCCGATACATGCTGTAAACGATATGACATGGGGATATCACCATATCGTATCGGCTGAGGCCTAAAAATGATATATCGGCCGATATTTCTGATATTCGGCCTCCACTCTTGAGTTCATCCTCGGGGTCAAGGTCTTGGCATCGATATCGTCCCGCCTTGCAGGCTTCAGTTTGTGGTTCGAGGCGTGGTCCTCCTTGGTAGCATCTTTCTGGGAGTTCTCGGTATTGTCGCTCATCCCGTCCTGGTGAATTGTTTGCTTAGGAGTCATCACCAAGACGCAGCTGACGCAACAATAAGCACCTCCGCCTTTTCTTTTAGGAAGAACACGTTTATGCAACACCAAAACTTTACTTTTATCACTCTTGTTAGATGTATTCACACTTGTACTTGGATGGATGTAATCGAAAAACTCTATAATAAAACAGAAACTTATGAATATAGGTGTTTTTTAGATCTTGCCTGGTTTTTTATTATGATTTGACTTGTTCCGTCTTCTCGGGGAGCTGTTTGAAGTGTTTAGAATGATTTGGAACATAGTGTCCGAACATGATTCGTTCTCCCATGGTACCTGCGAATGTTTACCTGAGTGGGGAAGCTCCCAACTTCGAAGTTGTGTTGTCATGTTGGTTTGAGTAGCTGTTGACTTGCTCGAAGACCAATGGGGTAGGTCCCCTTGTGGGCCGACTCCGAGCGGTTATTGTGGGTGAGCCCCTATCTTTCAGGAGACTTTCCAAAGGGCCGCCGTCAGGGTCAAGACCCGTGTAGGCTGTTGACCTGCTCGGCGACCATCAGGGTAAATTCTATTATAGGCTGGTTCCGAGACTCCCATCTTTCAGGAGCCCCCTGAAGGGTCACCGTCAGGGTTAAGACCCTTGTAGGCTGTTGACCTGCTTGGGCGGCCATCAGGGTTTATCCCATTATACGCTGGCTCTGAGCATCCAACGTGGGCGACACTCTATCTTTAAGGAGGCCCCTGAAGGGTCACCGTCTGGGTGAAGACCCGTGTAGGTGGTTGACCTACTCGGGCGACTATAGGGGTTTGTTCTATTATAGGCTGGCTTCGAGCATCCAACGAGGGCGAGACTCCATCTTTCAGGAGACTTCCTGAAGGGTCCCCGTCGGGACACGTTTGGTGGTCCTGTAAGCCCAGAGTGCTCCAAGAAGTTTCTTTGCTCATTTGCCTTTAGTTTTGTCTAGACTTTTGCACAGGTTGTCGAGAATGGTGTGATTGCTGATTTCAGCCTGGTTATTACCTTGAGGATAATAGGGCGAGGAGAATCGATTTGTGATCTTGTGCTTGGTGCAGAAACTGGTCACTTGCTTGCTGGTAAAGTTTGTTACATTGTCGGAGATGATGGTGTGGGGGAGTTCGAAGCGGCACACTACGTTCTGTCAAAGGAACTTGACAATCTGTTGTCTGGTGACTTTGGTGAGTGGTACCGTCTCGACCCATTTGGTGAACTAGCCGGTGGTTACCAGTAGGAATCGCAGTTGGGGTTATGCTCTAGAGAGCGATCCAACTACGTCCAGCCCCCATTGCATGAAGGGCTAGGGGTTGCATAAGGTGTGGAGTGAGTGCTCGCTCGGTCTGGTTGACGCTGGAGCGAACCTCTAACATTGTGGGTACTTCTTCACATAACTCTTGACGTCCTCAAACATCTTAGGTCAGTAGTACCTTTGGTAGTTGACTTTGTGAGCTAGAGAGCGTCCTCTTGCGTGGTTCCCACAGTCGCCATCGTGTATTTCCTGCATCACTTTCTGAGCCTTGTCCGGACCGAGACATCTCAGATACAGGTTGGAGTGAAGATTGGAATAAAATTTCTTGTATAGGGCGTCCCCGAGAAGTGTGTACTTGGTGACCAAGTGCTGGAGCTTTTGTGCCTCTGCCATGTCGTCGGGAATTGTTTCGTCTTTCAGGTAGGCGATGATGGGGTCCCTCCACTCTGGTGTAGTATCGAGGTGTAGGACCCCCCGTTGGTTGTTGGACACTTGGGTTGGCGATGTGCTCGACTGAGATTTTTCGTTTAAACTGGAACTTCGTGGCTGCCCCCCCAGGTTGGCGAGTAAGTCAGCATGATTGTTTAAGGATCTGGGGACCCATTTGAAGTCGCATCGGGAGAGTTTGGACTTTAATTTGAGAACGAGCTGTAGGTATTCCGCCATCCGAGGATCTCTTGCAACGTATTCCCCGCTGACTTGGTTGACCACTAGTGAGGAGTCACACTGAACTTCGAGCCCTGTGACCCTGAGCGTGATAGCCGCCCGTAGTCCAGCTAGGAAAGCCTCGTACTAGGCTTTATTGTTGGATGCCGGGAAGCCGAGGGTAAAGGACTATTCGATAATGGATCCTTCTGGCGTGGTGAGGACAATCCCGATGCTTGCCCTCTTGTTGTTTGAAGCTCCGTCCACGTTCAAAATCCACCCTTTTAATTGGTCAGCGTGCTCCGTGCCTCCGGGTTGAAATCAGCAATAAAGTCAGCTACGACCTGACCTTTGATTGTTGTCCTTGGCTCGTATCTGAGTCCGTAGTATGTCAGCTCTGTTGTCCATTTTGATATCAGCAAAGAGGAAGGAAGCGGGGAAGGTATCCCCTCCCGGTCGTTTCCGGTTTTCCATGACACTTTTCAGGGGTGCTCAGTAAGGACTGTGATCGGAAAGGTTTGGAAGTAGTACTTAAGTTTCTTCGAGATGATGAAGAGAGCAAGCACCAACTTCTCTAGCCTTTGGTATCTGGTTTGTGGACCGTTCATGGAGTGACTGACATAATATACTAGCTTCTAGATGCCCTTGCCTTCCCGAATTAAGGCCTCGCTCAAAGCTGACTTCGAGACAGCGATATAGAGATGTAGTATCTCTCCCGAGGAAGGCTTTAACGGTAAGAGTGGTGAGGTTAGATACCTCTTCAACCCTTGGAAAGCCATCTCACATTCCTCGTTCCAACGGAAGTCAGTTCCACTCTTCTTCAAGGCTTGAAAGAATTGCCTGCATTTGTCCGTAGATCGGCTGATAAACCGATTGAGGGCTGTAAGATGTCCGACGTCTGTTCATCATCTGGACCTCCTTTACACAAGTAGACGACTTCATGTTTAGAATTGCAGATCTGGTCGGGGTCGGCCACTCGATGCCCCGTTGAATGACCAGAAATCCAAAAAACTTTCCAGAGGCCACCCAAAATGTGCACTTTTCAGGGTTGATCTTCACCTTGTATTGCCTATGGAGATCGAAGGCTTTGTATATATACTGGAGGTGATTAGTGCGTTGTATATTTTTCACCAACATATCGTCAATGTATACTTCCATGGTGGCCCCGATCAGGTCCTTGAAGACTTTGTTGACCATTCGCTGGAACGTGGCCCCAGCATTTTGAGTCCAAAGGACATCATCATCTTGTAGCGGTAGATTTCCCGACCGGTTTGTGAATGTTGTTTGGTCTTCATCTGATGGGTGTATCTTGATCTGATTATAGCCAAAATAGGCGTCTATGAAGCTAAGGAGCTCATGACCCGCTGTTGCCTCTACTAGCTGATCAATCCTCGGAAGGGGATAACTGTCCTTCGGGCAAGCTTCATTTAGGTTGGTGAAATCGATGCAGCCTCTCCACTTTCCATTCTTTTTCTTCACGAGAACATGATTAGAGAGCCAGTTGGGATTGAACGTCTCTCGGATGAAGACAGCTTGAAGTAGGCGATCGACTTCGTCGTTGATGGTGCGGTTCCTTGCTTCGTTCATTCTCCTTGGCTTTTGCTTTACTGTTTTAGCGTCCGCATTGATGGAGAGCTTGTGGCAGATGACCTCGGGGTTATTCCAGGTATATTGGTGGGGACCACCACGCGAATACGTCTAAATTTTCCGACAAGAATTTTTTGAATAATGTCTTCTCGTGAGGGTGCAGGTTAGAACCGATTCGGAGGGTCCGCTCTGGGTGATGTGGGTCTATACTGAATGATTCGGGATCCTCGATCTTGCTATCGGGGTTTCCTAACTCGTGGGTGAGTCAGGATCCGGCTTTCACTGTACTGTGATTGCTATTGATCAACGATCTTCTTTTGGTTTTTGTCCACAGGAGAGTCTTCGTTAGGGCCTGCTCGCGAAGCCTTTTGCGCCCAGCCCAACTTTTTCCAGGCTACTGCAGCTACTGTCCTAGCCATCACCTAGTCACCCCTTATGTTGGCTATTCCAGATGGTGTGGGGTACTTCAGTAGTTGATGATGGGTGGACCGGATCGCTCTCATCATGTGGATCCATGGCCTCCCGAGAACGGCGTTGTAGGGAGATTGGACGTCGAGGACACAGAACTCTGTGACGTCGTTGAAAGAATCCTTGTGGACTGGGAACTCGATCGTGCCGGGGGAACGAGCTTCGCTCCAGTCGAATCCATAGAGGAGTGACTGGGTTTGGGGATGATCAACTTTCGGGCCAGCTCGTGAGTATCCTCAATTCGACTAGAGTGGCCGTACAGGATGTTGACACTGCTTCTCCCGTCCACTAAGATCTTCGACACTTTGTAGCAGCCGATATGTACCATCACGACCAAGGCGTCGTTATGCTGGAAATGCACGGAATAGGTGTTTTCTTCTGAGAAAAAGACTGGCCTACCAGGGGGTGCAGGAGATCGAGTCACTATTGCTGGATAGTTGTCCTCCGGGCTTCGTTGACATAAATGGTCCTCTCCTTGGTGGTGGCACCTTTTATCGGGGAGTTTTTGAAAATGACGTTCATCTCCCTGTATTGGACGAGGTGTTGCCCGGGTGTTCTGTCTGTGGTTTCAGGTTACCTCTGCACTATAATATCTGAGGGTAGTCTGGGGTTGAGGATGAACTCTCGGAGGTATCCTTCATTGACCAGGTCTTGAAAGTGTCGTTGGGGGTTCGACAGTCCATGGTGAGGTGGCCCCTCCCTTCGTACAAGGCACAATAGTTTTCTGGATCCCGGTCCTTTCGGGTTTGGTGGGAGAGGTCTAGTAGGGCGCCTCCCAAGGCTGGTCTTTGATGGCGTTTAAAGATATGATCGATGGTACCCTGAATGGGACGAGGTCTCTGCTTCACTTCTCTTACTAAATTTGATAGCACGCCTGGCTGGCTTGTGGACAACGGAAGCATTGTGGCTTGAATTCTTCCTCGGGGGAGATTATAGTTTCGGCTTCTCGATCTCGGGCCTTTGTTTCAGGGACGACTGGAGGCAGCCCGAGTCGCCTCCTCTGTCTGGATGTATTTCTGTGCCCGGACAAAGATATCCCCCATCTTGGTGACGTTCTTCACTAGATATTTGTAGAAGGGGTTGGTGACCTGCAACTCACTGATGAAGGCGGCAACGACTACGTCCTCGTTATACTTGTATACCAAGGCTATCTGGCTCTGGAAGTAGTTGACGTAATTCTTTAGGCTCCCCCCGGATTTCATCTTGACCGTGAGGAAATGGTTGTTGTTTGTCTGGAATTCCCTCCGAGAAGCAAACTTGTTGTAAAATGCACGTCGTCAGAACTCCAGAGTGAATTCTTCGGGAGCGAGTAGAGCCAGTGGTAGGCGGCTCTCTTAAGACTGGACGGGAACACTCGACAGAAGAGAAGGTCGTCGTGAGCATAGACTGCCATTTTGTCTTGGTACTGGCAGAGATCTAGAAGGGGTCAGAGGTTCTCCAATAGTGATCATAGGTCGGCATCACGAACTTCTTCGGGAAACGAAGCGTGGTGATTTCCCCCTACAGTGGTGAGTCAGAGGGTCTCAGCCCGTGTACTTTATCCCTTTCGGAAATTGCTGGCTCGTTTGGTTGAGCCGCTTCTGGACTAGATCCATGATGTTCTCTATGCGAGGGAACTTTGAGATTCGGGGGCGCTTTGGGTCACCGGAATCCTCATCGTCGTTGTAGGTCCCCGATCGGTTGCGTCTCGAGCTTCCGGTGGAGTGCGTTGATTCTCGGTGCGCGGTGGTGGCGGGGGAGCACGCGCATTGCCTTCCATAGTGGGAAAAATTACGACTTTCGCAGCGTCCTGATTTGTTTGAGCAGTTGTGTCTGGACATGGGTCGCTGCGTCTTTCACACGAACGGCTGTCTCGCGGAGTCGGATTATCTCTGTTTGCTGGTCCTCCATCTGTTTTTCGCATAGTGCAAAGCATCTGAAGGAGTTGCGCGCTGTTGAGCTGGGGCTCAGGCTCAGTGACTTCACCCCCTGTGGCGACACGGAGTTTGAATGAGAATCCTCGACGTTGGAGATGTGGACGTCAGATAGGTTGGGCTGACGGTCTACAGGCTCAGGCGCATCGATAGTATTTCCCTTTTCCTTTCGGAGCGGCTGGGGCAGCGGCTGTAACCGGGGTGACATTCTTTCTTGATAGAGCCATATCGGTCACGCGAGGCTTTTAGAGAAGGATTAGGGTATTGGATGGGGAGAGATCCTGATTAAGATTTTAGAAAATCTCAATGAAAGCACCAAATGCAGTGGGTATTTCCTAAGAAATCAGTCCACACATCAAAATACTGTAGTGAGTATAATCAAATCGCAGAAAATCACCGCAAACGCACATAGTTTACGTGAAAAACCCGAATGAGAAAAACCACAGAGAGGGAGAGAGAGATTCCACTATATCAATGGTGATTACAATTGGGGGTTCTCTGGTGTACTAGGGTTTCTAGATACAATTGATCGTTCTTTTCCACGTTGGAAGGGATTTGTTATTTATAGAAGCTTTGTCTGTTGGATAAGGCTGCAGAGTTCAACTCTGTTTAATATTTAACCTCCTTATTTCAGAGTCAGGTTAGAGCTAAACATCCAGTTTTGAATTGATTGGGTGGGGTCTCTCTCTATTTGATTCTCTGCGTCCAGCTGTTGATGTGGTTGACACGTTCCTGAGCTGTAACTGTCGAATTCAAATAGAGATTTGGTTTATTGATAGAGATACATGTAACTGATGTCATCTCTTTCCTCTAACTGCACGAACTGCTTGGAGTTTTAAGTGGACAAGGACTCCCATTCAGAGGTGTTTGGATGTGGTC